>CAUYQU010000681.1:0-146846 GCA_963574635.1 Cheracebus regulus
TCCCAGGTTCAAGTGATTCTTCATGCCTCAGCCTCCCAAGTAGTTGGGATTACAGGTACACACCACCATGCAGGCTAATTCTTTTGTATTTTTAGTAGAGATGGGGTTTCACCATGTCGGCCAGGCTGGTCTCAAACTCCTTACCTCAAGTGATCTGCCTGCCTCAGTTTCCCAAAGTACGGGGATTACAGGTCTTGAACTCCTTGTCTCAAGGAAGCCTCCTGACTTGGCTTCCTAAAGTTCTGGGATTATAGGTATGGGTCACTATGCCTGACATCACAGCCAGTAATTTTTATAGCCGTTTAAGATAAAGAAAAAAATAATACATACCTTCACTTAATCATTTGTGGGAATAATCTCTGTAGATCAAACTTTGGTATAATCCCTCTGCTTCAAGATATTTGTTTTGTAATACATGTTTAATTGATGAATTTTCTTTGATTTTGCTTGTCTGAAAAATATTTTCCTTGTTCTTAATTTTTAAAATACAATTTCTGAGTATAGCATTTTGGAATGACAATTTTTTTTTCTCTTAGCAATTTAAAGATGCTGCACCATGTCTCCTAGCTTGCATTATTTCGAATGAAAAGTCTCCTGTAATTCTTATCTTTTCTCTTTTGTAATCCTTTTTGTTTTGGCAAATGTGGCAATTTGAATATCAAGTATCCCAGAGTTGTTCTTTCCTTTTTTATTTTTTCGTGTTTATCTAGCTTAATGTTTGCTAAACTTCTTGAATTTGTGCTTTGATATTTTCATTTTATTTGAAAAATTCTCAGCTATTATCTCTTGAAATATTTGTTTTGGCCCATATTCTCTCTCTTTGCCTTCTAGAATTGTAAGTACATATAAGTTACACCTTTGGGTCTTTGGGTGATGTTTCACAGTGATGTTGCAGATGCTCTGTGCCCCTAGCCCCCACCATTCTTTTCATTTTTTCCATTGTGTTTCTATTTGGGTAATTTCTTGTTTTTATTTCAATCGCTTTGGGAGGACAAGTGGTTCTTTGGTTACATGCGATGAATTGTATAGTGGCGAATTCTGAGATTTTAGTGCACTCATCACCTGAGTATTATACATTGTACCCAATATGTAGTTTTCTACTTCTTACCTCCCTTCTACCCCCTGCCTCTGAGTCTCTAAAGTCTATTGTATCACTCAGTATGGGTAATTTCTATTAAACAGTCTTCAAGTTCACTTATTCATTCCTCAGTGTGTCATGTTGACTAAGTTGTTAAACGCATTCTGCATCTCTCTTAACATATTTTTTATTTCCTTTGGAGTAGGCAAAATAATGACCCCTAAAGATATCCACATCCTAATCACTGGAGCCTTCAAATATGTTATACGGTTAATAGAAATTAAGTTTGCAGATGGAATTAAGGCAGCTAAACTACTGAATTCAAAATAGGAAGATTATCCTGGATTATCTGGGTGTGCCCAATGTAAGAGTTCTTCAGTGTGAAAGAGGGAGGTAGAAAAGTCAGAACACTGTAAGCCAAGTCATTCCTGGCTTCCAAGATAGAAAGAAGTCATGGAGCAAAAGAATCAAGTCAATCTCTAGAAATGAAAAAAGGCAGAAACAGTTATTCTTCCCCAGGAGCCTCTAGAGAGCACTATTATCCTGCCAAAACCTTGATTTTTGGCCCAGAAAGACACATTTTGGATCTTGACATGCAGAACTATAAGATAATGCATTTGTGTTATTACCAATTTTGTGGTAATGAATTATAGTTACATGTTGTTCATAGTTATTTTGAATTCTCTTACGGATAGCTTCAATATCTTTATTATCTCTTCATCTAATTCTGTTGTTTTTTTCTATTGAACATATTTTCTTTTTTAATTTTATAATTTTTGATTGATTGATATTCATAGTGTATATGACAATATATTAGACACTGTAGAAAGTAGCATTTATGCCTGGAAATGGGCATGATTATTTTCTGCTATGCTATTAGTGGTGATGTAGGGAGGATTAAATCAGTCTAGTTAGAAGTCAGTCTGGATTTGCAATTAGCTGCTTCCACGTCTGCCTTCAGTATACTGCTGTCTTCAAATTCCTCCAGCGTTACCTTGTGCTTGGATTCTGGATAATTTTCCTGAGCATTTTTCTCAATGTTCCTCTCCAGCCACACCTCCAAGTTTGCCTTTGTATCTAGACCCAAAAGAGAATCTAGTTTCAGGTTCCTTTTCTTCCCCCAAAGTAGACTTTTTTTGTTACTTGGTGCTTGGTAGCCTGAGCAACAGAGGCAAGGAGACTCTGTTTTCCTTGTTTAGTCACTGTCTTAGGCTCCGTGTCATGGTTTCAGAGGTAGAGTTTCCAAGTGACCCTGCTCATCCCAGCAATAAAGGAGCTCTAATTTCCTGGGTCCAGGATGGTTTTCTGCAACTCTCCGAGGAGTAGAGAACATTTACTTTTACCCTCCCACCAATCATTCTGAGTCTTCCTCAACTCTCTGGTTGACTGTGCTTGTTGCCTTTTGCAAGGGGCAGAAGTTTTTGTAACTTACCGGAGAAACCACTGGGTGCTGTTTCACTCTCTCCTGCAGCAGCTGCACCATCCTCCAGCAATGCAACAGCAAGTTTCTCCTCTCTTTCATACTGCTCTTTCTCATGGGCACACGGTAGGTGGTTGGAGAAAAACCTAAGATTGACTATCAGCTTTTCGTGGGTCTATAGCTTAATGGTGTTCCAGATAATCACTTTATCTGACTCTCACTCCTTAAGAAATTGGATACAATTTTTAGCTGAATTATTCCTACCCACATATATTGAGGCCTGGTATTCCACCTTCTTCCATAGGTGAATACTGAAGTTCTCTTTCTCTCTGGAGGTACATATCTTTCCTTAGATGTGGGTGGCTACCCTATTACCTCAGCTTTCTGATACGTTGAAGAAAAATTATCATTCTGTAGATTATACGGCTTTTTATTTTTGTTTGTCTGAGAGTATATGCTAGTATACTGTTATATAATATTGTATACTATATAAAATACATATACATGTAGCATATGTTATATAATAATATGTGTAATGTATGTATATAATGTACAATATACTATGCTACAGTCTATTTTTGGTAGTGCATTTGTTGTATTTTTTGTGGTATGTTGATGTGCTCTTTTTACACGTGTATTTCTTTATTGTCTCACTGTTTTGGTTTTCCTCCTTGGTTTGCATGTGTTCCACAGCTTTGCTTACTGATCCCTTTTATCTCTTGTTATTTCTATTTAGTTTTTACTCTCCGGGCCTTTACAGAGAAATTTGCTGACCTCTCACTTATAGGAGGGTTTAATTGTTCTTTTTCTCATATGTTTTCTTATGGATGGATGCCACACAATCCTTTTTATTTATTTTAGAATAAATGATCTATAGCAATTAGTAGCCAATTCCAATGTGGGAAGAGGCAGGTTAACTTTGTTGATTTTTTTTTAGTTCAAGTGCTCTCTTCTCTGTTGCTATAGAGATAAACTATTGTTTTTTAAAATGTGAAACCTCTGTGCATAATTGTGTACTTCATATTTCAGACCTTTACAAATTTCAGAGACTTCTCAATTGAGCTTGGTGCGTCCATTCTTTCACTGGCCACTGTTAACAAGTAGAGTGGCTCCTGTCTTCCACAGTGACCCATTTGCTTCGGAAACAGTGTTTTTGTCCGCCTTTTGAGATCTGTCACCTGTGAGGTGCTGAACATTGTATTGCATTTTCCTCTTGTGTCTCTAAGTATTTTCCCTTTGTTCAATCTCAGGCCACCTCACAGCAGTTCTAAATAAAGTGGAGCATTCTTATTTTAGAGCGTACATTTTCTGGAAACTTATGACATCTTCCTCTACTAGACCCTTTCTCTTCTTCAAATCCTTCTGACTCAATGTCATGGCTTTGGTTTGTTGCTTTATGAGTTCTTACCCAGCCCCGATGGTCTTCATAGCTTTTTATTCCACTTTCATATAGTTCATATTTTTTTTTTCTGTTCCCTAATTTGGCCAAACAAGCATTTTGTGGTTTGCTATTGACTATAATGTTTTTCCTCATTATCATACATAGTTTCCCAGTAAAAAGGCAGAACAATTCTTAAATAACTTGTAAGCTGATCTTGCTGGAAGCTGGTAATATTTTTTAAATTGCTTTAATCATTACAAAATTAAGAATGGAGTTGCATATGATGATTGATGGTTTAGTGATTCTTATAACTGATATTATCAAGCAACATTTTAGTTAATATTCTAAACTAAACTAAATTTAGTTAATATTCTAAACTAAATTTATATCAAAACGTTTTGATATAAAATATGCTGATTACTCAACAGACTGCATTTATGAAATAATCATTCATTGTCAAAGAGACATTTGTAAATTTTCAATGAAAGTTCCTAATTTGCATGAACATCATAAGTTACTCTCATTGGATTGATAAGTAATAGACAAAACAAAGAAAGAATTTTAATTGGTCTGTGCAACCTTAATGTTGATAAATTTGCATTCTTCTCTTGGTTTTTTAAAATAATGAAAAAAATTTTAAGACACCAATTAAAATCAACATCAATAGATTCTGAGGGGTCCAGGAACTCATGTTGGGAGCCATGAAGAAATAACATTTAAATTTTCTTTTTTTTGAACTTTAATTGCTTTGCAGTTTTTTTAATCCAATTTTTCATAATAAAATATAACTGCTTGAATTTCTACATGGTGATATTACAATTAGGAAATTAAAATTGCAAATATAAATGTTTAAATATCTTACTGATTAAATAAACTTCTAACAATTAAAGCAGTTACCACATTGACCAAGCTCGTCGTCCAGATTTCCATATCACCAGAAATGACCAGGCTTCTGGAAGCTGGTAGTTTGTTTTTCCTTTGACAAAATTTCTCCAAAATAAGTAGTAACTATGAGTAAATAATTTAGTTTTGTGTTTATAATTTATTGTAACATAATTAAAATCTTAATGTATAAAAATACTAATGTACAAACAATATAGTAAGTATGGTATAGTTCCTACCCATACTAAGCAATGAAACATTACCAATGCAACTGAAAACACTTAAGTACCTTACCAGAAACAAATCTTTCCGTTTGTTCTGGATTAAACAGTGCCTTAAATTTAGGCTTCATTATTTCTATCTGTAATCACTATGTATGTAGGTTTCCTTGAATAATATATAGTATTACTTTGAATATTCCAATTACATGCAAATAAATTGTGTGTATTCTTTTGAATCCAAATTTTTTTATTATACTAGAATTATGACATCCATGTTTGTTGAAAAAATGTAGTATAGCACTAGTTCATTCATTTTTAATGCAACATTATTTTAATGATCAATATTTATGTAGTTTACAGTCATTGTTATTGTCAATATTATTATGAATGTTCTTTTGAAAAAAATTCTTTACCTATTTCAGATAATAACTATTGTCTATTTCATGTGTTGCAAACATTTTCTGGTTTCTGTCTTCGTTTTTCATTTTCTTGAGGAGTGCATTTCTTGGTGAATGTACATTGTTAGTTTTGATGTGGTCAAATAATCACTCTTATCTGTTATGGTTTGTACTTTTTTTATCTTGTTGAAGAATTCTTCCCTATTCTGAAGATGTATAGATGTAATTCTATATTTTTGCTTAAAAGTTAATTTTGTGCTTATGTTGGTTATGTGCACAGAATTGATTTTTTATATATTGAATATGTAAATATATTTTTATTTCTTTCCATATTGATAAAAATCATCCCAATATAATTTGTTGAATAGTCCACCCTCTCCCCACTGACCTGCAATACCATTTTGTCATATAGAGAGTTTCCATCCATGCCTGAGCCTGTTCCTGGGCGTTTAAATCATTAATCTAAAATAATAAATTCAAAAGTGCTTGGATTTTTTATGTGAGCGATAGACTATCATACTGCCTACTCCTAATGGCATTTTTTTTTCTCCTCCACTATACCAATACTTTTCATTTCACTCTTTTGTTTCTCTGTAGTTGCTAATATCACCAACATTTTGTAAAACATGAGCAGGAATCTTGATCTTGTTTCTGGTATTCAAAGGCAGTATTTTAATCACTTTACCATGAAATAATTAGTTTGCAACAAGATTTTTGTATCTATATTTTTTCTTAAAAATATTTTCCTTTAATCATTAATTAGCTAAGAGATTTTATAATAAATGATTCTTTTTATTGAGTAAATTTTCAAAATACATTCAGATTAACATGTGACTTTTTCTTCCTTTTAATATTGTAAGTGGGAATTAAGTTAGAAGCTTTTTAAATATCAAAATATCTTGCATTCCTAGAGTCAATTCAATTTGGTAGTAATATATTTTTTAATACTTTACTGGATTTTTTTCCAGAAATTATTGTTTGAAATATTTATTTCTATGTGAAAATAAAATTTTCCTGTAATATTATTTTTAACTGCCTTTGTCCAATTATGGTACTAAAACTGTTCTCAATTTTTCAAGTTGTTTATAGAGTATTCTGTTCCCTCTGCTCTCCTGAGGAATTTTTGTAATATTAATATTTTATTTCCCATGGGAGTTGAGTAGAACTAACCTGTAAAACCATTTAAATTTAGTGTTGGCTTGCATTTTCAATTAGTAAGCTTTTGGATAATAATTGAATTTATTTAATGATTATGGGAACAGCCTTATTTTTCTTATATATCAGTTTCATTGTTATCTTTTTCAAAATTATGTCTGTATTAACCAAATTTCAAATTTATTATCACAAATATTTTGATGTTATTCACTTTCTCTTAAAAATAACTCATGTTATTGGTTGCTTCTGTCATCTTAAACTTTTAAAATATTACTTTTGTCTGTTTTTAAAAAAATCATGCCAGATATTCCATATTTTCTAAATTTTGTTGTGATCTTTAAAACTATTTTTTGGTTGGATATTTAGTTCATATATTATTTTTTCATTTTCTAGTATAAGCATTTAGGAATATATCTATCTATATTATATATGTATGTGTAATTTTAAAGATCTTTAAGTACTGCTAAAACTTTATTTTACCAACCTTGGATTTAGTATCATTTTTATCATTATTGCTTTATCTTTCTATTTTTAAAATTCTGACTAATGTTACATCCCAATCTATTAACTATTTAGCTTTATAAAAAGTATTTCACATATATGGAATGAAGGTTTTTCTTAATTCAATATTAAATTTGCTATGTTGAGAAAATGTGGGTTGTTCCTTTTACATTTACAGTCATTAATAATATTTTTTTAAAAACTTCGATTATTTTATTTTACCTCATGTTCTTCTTACTTTTCCTGTGTTTCTTTTAGCTGCCTTAATTTTATTTATTTTATTTTGTTTTCTAGTCTTTGAGAATTACATTGCTAATTCAATTTCATCAGTGTTTGTTCTTAAGTTTTTGTTAAGTCTACATAAAATCAAACATTAATCATTGTATCTTTCTCTTTGCCAGCAATCTAAATACCTTAGACCACCATAACTCGATGCCCATCTATTTCACACGTTTTCTGACATTTCAGGCCAATATGTCTTTTACTTCCAGAGTTTAGATATTATTATGATTGCTATAGTCAACTATTTTTATTCTAAAACCTATTTGCTAATTTGTTTACTCTATCATTTCTCCTATTTCAGATCATCATTCTAATACCATTTTCCTTCTTTTTGAAGCATATTTCTTAAACGTTTTCTTAATGTCCATCTAAGAGGGGCAAACCTGCTGTTTTTATTCAAAAATGTATTTATTTATTTTAACTTAGTTTTAAATGATTATTTAGAATTGTATATAATTTTATGTTTATGCTTATTTTCTTTAAGTAATTGGGATGTTTATTTCTTATCTTCTGATTTCTTCTCCTCTGTTGGTAAATCTGCTCTTAGGCCAAGTATCTTTTTTGTGGCTTATCACTTTCCTTCTCTCTGTTTCTCCATTTTTTTTCTACTCTTAAGATTTTTGACTTTGATGTCTTATAGTTTCATTATGCCATGGTTTAGTACAGATTTTTCTTTTTTTTTAATTTATATCACTTGACTTTTTTTATGTCTCTTTTTTAGGTCTTGTTTCTATTTCTCTAATATTCTTTCAATTCTAATTTTATGTTCAACTAAAAGATAGTTTTTATTTCAATAGGATTACATATTGTAAGCTTTTCTAAGCAGTCATTTTTCAAATCAGTCTATTAATTTTTATTGAACCTTATGACTTGTTTATCTTGTTAATGTTCTCATGGATTTCTTTATATTTTAAAACCTAGTTTAGTTCATAATCCAGGTATATGCTATACGTTGTTTCATCTGACCCTTATTTTGGGGGAATTGTTATGTATTTATAATTTAAAAAATTTGAATATATCTTCCAGATTACTCAAGTTTGTAGTACAGTTGAAGAATGTGTACATCGACTTTCTTGAGGAAACCCTTCTCTAGAAAAGATTAGCTTTTGCTTCTACCATGTGCTTAAGATACCACGAATATGTGATCACTTTAAATGATTTTATGGAATTTTTGTGTAAATTTGAACTCTATGGCCCAATGATGTCAGGTTTAGGGCTATAATTTTTCAAGAAAACATCATATTTCTTCTTTCTCACTTGAATATCATGCCTGTGACTTGTAAATTACACTGCAGAGTCCTTTTCCAGTAGGAAGACATTTGCTAGCTCACTTTTTCACTGAAGCGTCCTGGCTTGGGTTAGCAGAACTTCTTTTATTTCCCTGCTTGTGGTAGGCCCTGCATTTTGTCTCATTGTTGTTAAGTATTCTGATCATGGTCCTCTCTTTAGCCAAAGGTCTTCAGATAACAAACGAGGATGTTATTGCCAGCTTGTCACTGTGGATTCCAGTTTCCAGTGCTTTTGTTTTTAGCCCCTGGAACTTATTTTCTTTCTTGTGATCACTGATATACATGAGTTTTATTGAATTATATACAAAATTTTCAGTAGTTTGTAGGGGAAAAATCCCTGAATCTAAGGTGTGTCATATTGTTGCGAGTGGAAGGACATTCTGAAACTTTAGAATAGAATTAGCAACATTATTTCAGGAATAAAATGGATAACATTTAAAAACCAGCACAGACCAATTAGAATGGAAGCAACTTAAAGCCACACAATTTAAAACCAGATAAATATCCTCCCACTTGCCCTTTATGTCCTTTTTATAAGAATGAGTGATAGATGTAGTCACTTTATATCATCTTCATCAAAATGATACTAATCTTTTCATTCTTAAAAACTATTATAAATTTAATTTTCAGCTGCAAATTAAACATTCACTTATGTATAAAGATTAAAATTATTGATATTCATTTACTCAAAACAAAGATTGGTTGTAAACTATTTCTCAAATGCTATTCTTAACCCATGTAATTTGTTGAATAATTTGAATCTATACTCATGGGGCATGTCCTAATTCATAACATGAACCATTTATGGAGTTTTATTTTGTGTCAGTAGTTACGCTAGACAGTTTATGCACATCTTCTCTAACACTCACAAGAACCTTGCATGGTAGGTTCTTAACATCTCCAGTTAGAAGGTTTATAAACTTGAGCCAAAAGAAATTAAGGAACTGGCTTAATGAAACAGTTCATGAGTTTAAGCCCAGATGTTCTTCTTCTTTTTTTTCCTTTAATTTATTGTACTTTAGGTTCTGGGGTACATGTGCAGATCATGCAGGATTGTTCCATAGGAACACACATGGCAAGGTGGTTTGCTGCCTTCATCCCCCACATCACCTACATCTGATATTTCTCCCCTTGTTATCCCTCCCGAAGCTTCCCATCCCTCGCTCTCCTTCCACTGTGGACAGTTTGGGGGCGCTAAGCCCAGATCTTCTAACAACAACTGGTTCTATCAGGCAATGACAGAAAAGGACTGGAATCAGAGACTGGCCTTTAAATTCTACCACTGTTCATTTCTAGCTAAATTACCATACTAAGAGTACTCATTGCACAATATTGTTACTTAGGGTTATTTCATATTTGTCACTTTTGTTAAGTAAGCTTTTTACAATAGTCTTCAGATTTAAAACAATTTGTTAGTATTCAGGCTAATATCCATATTCATTTCTGCATAGATGTAAAAAATGACAGACATGACTATAATACTGGATTAGACATCACTCTAATACTGGATTATCAGTGTTCCTATATTAGTTTTTAAGTGTATGTGGCAAACTATTATTCTAACAATATTTTAATTTTTCTCCAATGTCTGATTTCATGCAGTTTTTTTCTAGTCTTAATTTCAATAATTATTTTCAAAAGTGCCTAAGAAGATTTTTAGAAGTTAAAGATAATCACTTTAAATGAAAAATCATTTGTTTCTCATTCCTTTACTAAGTTGAGTAGATATATTAATAGGGACTAATGGTAAACTTAAAAATTAAGACTTACAATATGTTTAGGACATTAACTATTTCCAAATATACTCAAATATTATACATTTTTGTAGTCCCATCATTTTAAAAGTAATGTTTACTGGGGTATACTTTAAACTCAATAAAGGTCAGCAATTTTAAGTGTGCCGTGGAATGACTTTGACAAATATATGCAGTCATGGGACCATCACCAAAATCAAGAAATAGAAGATTTCCATCAGTATAAAAAATTATGTTGTGCTTTTATGAAGTCAATCCTTTCTTACCACTAGTACACACTGGCTAGCACTGAGATTTTCTGCTCTTACAATTTTACCTTTTCCAATATCATATAGAGATCATATTTATATTTATAATGTTGTCTTCTGGGTCCAGCATCTTTTATGTGATGTTGAAACTTATTATATTGTTGCACATGTCAGTGGTTCAGCACTTTAAGTGTCTGGATAGTATTTCATTGTATGGATTTACTTAATTTGTTTATCTGTTCACTTACTGAACACTTGTGTTATTTCTAGTTTTGGGACAGTATTAACAAAACTACTACAAATATTTGTGTATAGATCATTTTGTAGGAAAATATGTTATTATTTCCCTTGGGAAACTGTTTATCGAGTGGTGGGTCATATGGTAAGTATATACTGAATTTCACAAAAATAAGCCAATCCATTTTTTAAAAAAACAGCTGTACCATTTTGCATCCCCAATTCTTACACATCCCTGCCAGCATGTGCCACTCTCAGAATTTTAATTTTAGCCTAATGCCTGTGTAGTGGTATCTTCCTTTGATCCTAATGGCATTTCACTTATGACTAAAAATGTTGAACATATTTTCATGTGGAAAATCCCTTCATATGTCTTCTTTGGGGAAGTAGCAATTCAAATATTTTGCAGCCTCTTTATCAGACTGTCTTATTGTTGACTTATAAGAGTTTTTAACTGTATAATAGATAAAACCTCTGTGCCAGGTATGTATTTTGAAAATATTTTTTCCTAGTCTCTGGTTTGTTTTATTTTCTTAACTGTTTTTAGATGAGTAGTACTGTTTAATTCTGAAGCTAGCCAAATTATGAATGACACATTTAACAAATCTTTGCTTACCATATTTCACTAATAATTTCTCCCATGTTTACTTTTAGACAATTTACAGTTTTATCTTGTAACTTCAAATATGTAATCCATTTTAAGATAATTTTAGTATGACATGAGATAAAGGTCAGGGTGTTTTTTTTTTTTTTTTGCTTATAGCCATCTGATTTTCCAACTAAATGGAAATGTTTGCATATTGCAACATTTGTGGAAAAGGTTATCATTTTCCCTTTGAATTCAGTTGGCATATTTATAAAAAATCAATTGACCCTATATAGATGTGCCTGTTCCTGGTACTTCTATTCTATTATTCCATACATGTATTCCTAGTCAACACTCTTTAATATTGTAGCTTTCTAGTAAATCTCGGAATCATGTAAGTCCTCAAACCTCATTCATTTTTTTTTTTTTTGAGACAGAGTCTTGCTCTGTTGCCCAGGCTAAAGTGTAATGGCACAATCTCGGCTCATTGCCACTTCAGTCTCCTGGGTTCAAGTGATTCCTGTGCCCCAGTCTCCCTAGTACCTGGGATTACAGGCATGTGCTATCACGCCTGGCTAATTTTTGTATTTTTAGTAAAGATAGGGGTTCACCATGTTGGCCAGGCTGTTCTCGAACTCCTGACCTTAAGTGATCCACCCTACTTGGCTTCCAAAATGTTAGGATTACAGTTGTGAGCCACTGTGCCCAGGCTTCATTCTTCTTTTTCAAAATACTTTTGGCTGTATTACTTTCCTTAATATTTCATATACAATTTTGAAGTCATGTTATTTACTTTCTATATTAAAGAAGCATTCTGTGATTTTAATCAGTATTACATTAAATCTATTGATATATTTGAGGCAAGTTGACATCTTAACAATTTTGATTCTTCTGATCCCTGGAACAGAGGATAGCTCGTAATTTATCTAGTACTTTAATTTCTCTCAGCAATATTTTATAATGTTTAGAAGTCTTGTGCATATTTTGTTAAATATATTCCTAAATATTTTCTGGGTTTGATGCTATTATAATTGGTATGTTTTATATTTCTATTTTCAGAATCGCTTTAGGATTCTGAATCCCATAGGAACATAATGAAGCTTTGTTTATTAAATTTGTTTTTTGTGACCTTGTTAAACATACTTAAAAGTTTTAGCAGGTTATTCCTAGAAATTCCTTTGGGAGTTCTTCATAAATTATCATGTTTTCTGATAATATATAGATTTTTATTTTGTTTCTAAACTACACACCCATTATTTTTTATAATTTAATATTTCTTGCCTTACAGCACTGGCTGTCTAGTACAATGTTGAATAGAGGTAATGAGGACAGCCATTCTTGCCTTGTTCACACTCGTAGGTGAAAATATTCAGCCTTTTTTCCTGAAGTATAATGTTAGATATTGGTTTTTTATAGAAGATTTTCATCAGTATGGGGAGATTATCTCCATTCCTAGTTTGCAAAAACTGAATATCATACATTGATGTTGGATTTTGCAAATAGTTTTTTTTTTGCTCCCATTAAGAAGATTTTAAAAAATTCTTGATTAACTTGTTTTATCTTATGGTTTATTATATTAATTGACATTTGGATGTTGAAATTAACTTTCATTCATGGCATATGTCCAATATGGTCATGGTATATTATTGTTTTACATATGGCTTTTTATTTCCTAATATGGTAATTTTATGTGCATGATACCTATTCACACTTTTTTTTGCGAACGCTTTGTTTTGCTTTGGTATCAGGGTAATTGAAGAACTCCTAAAATTTATAAGAAAGATTTTTTCTCTTTTAAAATTTTTTTGGAAGAGTTTGTATAGGGTTGGTATTATTCCTTCCTCAAGTATTTGGTAGAACTAATCAGTGAAGTAATCTTGGCCGAGATACTTGTCAGAGGATTTTAACTAAGAAATTAATTTCTGTACAGGATATAAAATTTTATATTCTTTTTTGAGTAAGGTTTGATGATTTGTGTTTTTCAAGTATCTGTTCATTTCATCAAAATCATCCAGTTGACAGCAAAGAGTTGATCACACTATTCACTTGTCCTTGTAATGTCTGTAGTGCCTCCTTCATTCCACTCACTATTACTGAGAGAGGAGATTGACGTTCTCGTCTAGAATTGTAGATTTTTCTGTTTCTCTTTTTAGTTCTATCAGCTTTTATTTGTATATTTTGAATTTTGAATTTTTGCTGCATTCATATTTAGAATGTTATGTCTTGTTGGTAAATTGATGTCATACATGTGGAATTGCCCTCTTCATCCCTGGTAATATTTCTCATTCTGATACGTAGCTTGTCTGATACTAACAGAGTCTCTGCAAATTTATTTTGCTTAACATTTGCACAATATAACTTTTTTCCCCCTTTTACTATTAACTCATGTATACCTTTCTATTTATATTTCTTATAGAAAAATATAGTTGGACATTGCTTCTATATCAATATTATATCTTGTCCTTTAGATAGGGCGTTAGACCTTTTATATTAATCTAATTCTTCCTTATGGTTGAGAATTGGTCCTCCATCTTGCTATTCATTTTCTACTTTCTCTAAATGTAATTTATTCCTTTTGCCCTTTATTCTGCCTCATTTTGAATTAATTGTATTTTATGATTCATTTTTATTTGTTGACTTGTTGATAGAATTTTGTTTATTATTTTTCAATGTTTATCTCTATGGCTTATATACATTTTTAAATGATGACAGTCACATATAAAAATACCGCTTCACATAATTTGTAAGAAACTTCCCAGTATATGGTTTCCTTTCATCCCCTACTTCCTTGTTTTTGTCATACATTTGAATTTTACATATTGTAAATCCTGTAAACATTATTATTAATCTTTAGACATTCATTTTTCTATTAAAGATAAAATTATAAATAGGAAAAAGGTCATTCATATTTGCTACATTTTTCTTATTTCTGCTGCTCTTTGTTTCTTTCTATTTTTCCAAATTTCCATCTTACATTATACTCTTTCTTATGGACTTCATTAAAATATTTTTAGTTTAGATATGCTGGCTACAATCTCAGTCACGTTTTGATCTTCTGAAAGAAAACTCTTTGCTTTCACTTTTAGAGGGTATTTTCACAGGTTATATAAAATTGTAGATTTTCAGGTTTTTCATTTGGTACTTTAAACACGTGACTCTATTCTCATCTGATTTGCATATGTTCTGATGACAGCCTGTTGTCCTCTCATCTTTGTCTCTCTGTGTATACTTTTTTATTCTCTGATCCCTGGATGCCTTCAAAATGTTTCTCCTTTTTCATTTCTAATAGTCTGAGTATGATACATTTAGAGTTTTCTTTAATCCTGCTAGGGGTTACTGATTTTCGGATCTGTGGTTGTTTCATTACATTTGTCTATCTCTTGGTTGCTGCATCTTCAATATTTTATATCTTGGTCAGTACATCTTCAATATTTCTTTTGTCCCATTTTCTCTTCTCCTTATGAAATTCAAATTACATACATAGAAGACCTTTTGACAGGGTTCTTGGATTTTTTTTCCATTTTATTCCTTCTTCTTTCTCTTTGGGTTTCAATTTGAAAATTTCTATTGACCTGTCTTCAAGTTCCTCCATTTTCTCCCTCTAGGCACATGGATTTTGTGTCTAGCTTCCTGGCATCCCTGTCAAAGAAATTCTTTATCTCTGGCATTTTTTCTTAGCATATTAAATGGACCCATTTTCATAGCCTTTCTCTCAATGCTCAGAGTTCCTGTTTGTTCACAATTAGCCCCCCACAGTAGACTGCTGTTGTTTGTTACTCAGTGCGAGGCTTCTGGGGAGGTCTTTTCTGGGAGGAGGAAGGTGGCATTTTGTGGTCCATCCTTAGTCCTTGTCAGGCCTTGTGCATCTGCACTTCAGAGGTGGGATTCTCATCATTCCCCCTCCCTGACGAGGTGCCAGTCTCTGCTGCATGTCAGTGGGGCTGCTTGAGCACACGTGTCTTTTTTTCTGTCCAGTGTCAGCTGAGCTCTCCTTTGTTTCAGAGCAGGGTTGTGTCCATGAGTGTGTTTTCACTATACCTCTCTTATTAGCAGATCAGTATTACATTATGAATGACAGATGGAGATGTGCAGGTTTTCCACCCTCCCCTGAAGCTCCTGGCTTTGGCCTGAGACTAGATGGCAGCAGCATTTCCTGGCTTTCCCCAAGCAGCACATGGCATTTGCTTCCTAGGAGAGAAGAGTTCACAGTGTTGACAGTTCTGTGCCTGTGTCTCCTGCAGTAACTGGTCACCATCTGTGTGTCTGGGATGGCTCTGGGCTTCAGTCTTCCCCATAAGTAGCCAGTGGTAGCTGGAGCGGGCAAATGGTTGCTGACTCATTCAGGAGCACACTCTTCCTTTCACTGTTTGTTACAGACATTTTTCTTGCCTGGTATCACGATTGCTGCTATCACTTCCTCTTCTGCTGCAAAAGAGGAAACAATTTATGTGCCTCTCTGCCCTCTGAGGGGCTTGTCACATATTGGAATTCAGTTCACTTGATTGCTTTGGCCCTGTGATGGGCTGAACCAGTTATAATTTTATAGTTTATCTGGCTGCTCCGCCTTGTTAGAGTGGGAGCAATGTTTTACTGCAGTGTTCTACATTTAAAGGGAAAGTGAAACCATGCGATCCCACTTTTAGAGTGTATAAGCACAAGAATGCCTAAATAGCACTCTTCTAAGGAAATTGACTTATATTAAATGTGATGACTTTGTCACAGTTCCACATTTTTTGTCTCTTCAGAATAAATCAGGCAGCAGAATTGTCTCTTCAACACACCTCAAGTTAAATTTCTTTTGAGTTGAATATGACCAACTTTTTAAAATTTCCTTAGGTTTGATTTATTACATATCTGGAGTTTTTGACTTTTACACCTGTTCTCTTAACTTCTCTACTGGTCTTCTTTCTGTGTAAATTTCAATTTTCCACCACCCGTTCACATCAGTATATTACTATATATCTTCTAATTGTATTAAATAGAATCCTGGTACGTTGTAGCACGTGTAAATTATTGTAGATGAATTCCAGCTTCTCATGGAAACAAACTCAAAGTAAATATAAAGAGACATAATGTGTTATGTTCTACTTAAGCCTCCTGATTGATCTTGAAAAGTCTGTGGGCATGAGATCCAATGATGATTTTCATTGCTAGTGCCGTATGTTAAAAATGGTATAGAAATGCCCATTTCAGAAAAAGCACACAAAAATTAATTGGCTGGGCTCAGTGGTACACACATTTTGTCCCAGCTGCTTGGAAGGTTGAGAAATTGGGAGGCTGTGATGGGAGGATTGCGGGAGCCCAGGAGTTTAAGGACAATCTGGGCAATATAGTGAGAACCTGTTTCTAAAAAACAAACAAAACAAAACATGAATATTTCTATACTGTAAGTTAATACTTGGCAACTAAAATAAGATAAAAAGTAAAAGTTACTGTGTAACATCAAAGGGAGAAATGGAGCGAACCAATGTTGTTAGATTCAAAGGCAATGTATACATTAAGTCACATGCAATGCAAAAGATGCATGGAGTTTTGTGAAGAAATGCATAATAATTAATATAACAACATATTTTCAAAATTTACTGCTGGATTTGCAATTTCTTGGTAACAAGAAGCATTGAAATCTGCAACTTGCAGGGGCGATTTTTTGTGTTTTTCTTAATTTTGAAAAGGAGGTGACAATGTTTAAAAATAAAGTGGCATCTTGTCATTCTGACTCTAACTTTATGTGTCTTTAGTATTTATTCATGCCTAAATTGATGTCAACTAAAGGTTATTTGTAAGCACGCAATTCTTGACTGTTTTTTTCATTTTCTTCCATTAGCACACCATTAGAAACATAATTTATAAATGCATTCACTGGTTACTTTTAAATAATACATGAAGAACCAACAGTAGTACTTTAATTTTTAGGAGTTGAGCTATTTTTTAAGCTTCTTTTTTTTTTTTTTTAAATCTTCTGGTATAGTACGTTCTTTTCTGTTTCTTAGACAAGTGTTTATAAACTTATTTACAAAAATATAGCACAGAATATTAGGATATGTCTTGGAAGTTTTATAAGAGAAATCATTTATTTTATTTTTAAAATTTTTATTTACTTTCATTTTTTTCAGAGAGTGTGGATGTGAAAAACAACCAGGATGATTTAATTAATACTATTTTTAAAATAATGAGCATGCACAGAGAATCATTGTGAATATTAATTTAACTATCTTATATATTTGCATGGAAGTGTTCTAATTTCTAATATGGAAATTATTGTTTTAGATGATAAAGTTAGTTTTTGTGAGATACATAATTAAAGCAGTTTAGGCGATTCAACATTATGTGAGATTTAATTGAACACAAAGGTCTCTGAATAATATCTCATTTGGGTCATGATGATTTATAAAAACTAAATATCATATTTGATAAATCTTGTAAACTTGAATTATTAGTGACACAGCTCTTTGGATAAACATTTGAATCATAAAACTAACAAAAGCTTGTAAACTGACACTATTGAAAGAGATATGTTTTTCATGGCTGTCATAATCTCAACTCTATTTTACTTCCATGTACAAAAAGTGACTATCACTCTTTCTTCTACAATCAATGTATTCTCTACCCTGAGAGTTTGCATGCAAGCAAGAACATACTTGAAAACATCTTACTTTTGAGCCCTTGAAGACATTTTTCTGAACTCTCTTCCTATGCTAAAGGGGGTATCATTTTGAAACAGTTGGTTTTCTGTTTGGGTTTGTTTATCATTAGCTTTGACATGACTCCTTAAAGTTTATAATATGGCAATCCTTTTCATATCAGCTATTAATTAGACAAATTTTATTTCCTTGTTTTAAAAGTTTATATTGAAATGCATTTAAGTTAACAAAAATTTGCAAAAATAGTACAGTGGCTTCTCATTTACTGTTAGCAATGTATACCATCTTCAGCTGCTCTGTGTCCTCTCCAGCAAATTGCTTTGGCAATTTCTTCTTTTTAAATTTGTTTTGCTTTTTGTTTTTAGATCAAACATTTTAATCAATGCTTAATAATATTTTATTTTGATTTGCAAATCCTTAGTGACTAATGATATGGGACAACATTTTATATTATTGGTTATAATTAATACACCTTATTTGATTAAATGTAAATTTTTTAATTGGGTTGTTTGGTTTTCTATTATTGAGTTTTGAGAGTCTTGTATAGATTTTAGATATAAATTCTAGATTGGAGATGTGATTTGCAAATGTTTTCTTAGTCTGTGGCTAGTTCACTCATGCTGTTATGTCTCTTTTGCAAAACCAGTGTTTTCAATTTTGTTAGGAAACAGCTAATGTGTTTTTTAAATGTTATGCTAAGCACTTATGCAGTCATATTTGAAACCTCCTTTCCCTTTCCTAAGGTCATCAATATTTCTCCTGTGTTTTCTTCTAAACATTTTGTAGTTTTATGTTCTACATTTAGGCTTATAATTCATTTAAAAATTGTATTAATATGAGGCACAAATTAAGGTGCTTTGTTTGCTTGCTTTCTGTTTTTTTGGGTTTCTTGATTTCTAATTTTCTAGCACTACTTTTTGAAAGAGTTATTACTTCACCATGGAACTGTCTTTGGACATTTGTAAAAATCAATGGACTATTTCTGTAGCTTTCTTTGTGGACTCTCCATTCTGTCTAATTAATCTAAAATCTATTCTTTCCTCAGTATCATACTGTCTTCATTATTACAACATTCAAATAGCTTTGAAACTTGATGATAAAAGTTCTCTAATTTTGTTCTTTCTCAAAATTGTTTGGGGTCTTCGGTTTTGTTTTGTTTTTATATACAGAGATCTTAGAATTTTCTTGTTGATCTGTTCAAGACAGGCTGCTGGGATTTTTCTTGTATTGCATTGAAGGTCAGATGTCTCTATTGATGTTGAAGACAATTTAGTCTTTCAATACATGGACACTTAGTATCTAGCTTCATTTATTTAGGTTTAAAATTTTCTCTACAGTTTTAGTTTTTACAATATAAATGCTGCTCATATTTTTTATTTCAAGTATTTAATTTTTAAAGTTATTTTAAATAGTTGTTTTAAAATTCAAATTTCTATTATTCATTACTAGTTTCTAGCAATTTCTTTTTGAATACTGACCATGCATCCTACACCTTTGAAAAACTGAGGCTTCTTTTGTAGCGCTTCCACTGAATTTGAAATAGGCAATCATAATCTACAAACAGAAACAGTTTTAATTTCTTATGTACGTGTGCCTTTTATTTATTTATGTTTTACTTGTCTCAGGGAACTGGCTATGATTTGCAGTCTATTGAACAGGAATGGTAAGATTAGTAGCCTTGTGTTGTTCCCAGTCTTAGGAAACAGTCTTTCATTATGAGTGTGATGTTAGCTATAGTTTTTGCAGATGCCTATCAGATTAAGGAAGTTTCCTTCTAATCTTTGCTGAAATTTTGTTTTTTAGCATTAAAGGAGAAAAATTTTGTCCAAAGCATTCTCTTACTATCATGAATATCATTGATTGCTTTTTAAAATGTTAGTTAAGCCTTGCATACCTGGGATAAATACAGTCAGTTATGATTAATATCCTTATATGTTGTTGAATTCAATTGCTAATATTTTTTTGAATTTTTGTGTGTCTATATTTATGAGTATTATTGGTTTGTAGTAATCTTTCCTTATAATGTATTTCATTTTAGTTTTGCTAAAAAATGGCTTGGGAAGTTTTCTCTCCTTTCTTACACAGCAATAGAAATTGTGTAAATTTGGGTTTAAAATATTTGAGAGAATTAAACAGTGAAACAATCTGGGTCTAGGGCTTTCATTATTGGAATGTTCTGAGGTATACTTTGTAATTCCTTAGAATATACAGGACTATTAATGTAATCTATTTCTTTTTGAGTGAGACTTGGTCATTTGCCTTTGACCCATTAAAATTATTTTGTTATTCTTTTGATATCTATAGTGTCTGTAGTTATGTTTCCACTTTTATTTTTGATAATGGCAATTTGTATCTAGATTTATTTCATGGTCAATCTGGTTAGTTTTCCCAATTTATACATAATTTCAGACTCAGCTTTTGCTCTCATTCTTTTTTATTGTTTTTCTGTTTTCCTTTTATTAATTTCCAGTTATCTTTATTATTTCATTTTTTTCTGCTTGCTTTGGATTTGATTTACATTTTTGTTTCTAGTTTTATATAGGAGAAGTACAGATTACTTATTGGAGGCCTCTGTGTGTAAGGTAAGCAATTAAAGCTATACATTTCTCTTTAAGGACTGCTTAGCTATACATCACAAATTTCAATGTGTTGTATTCAGTTGTTAAGTTGAAAATACTTCAAAATTTTGCTCCATACTTTCTTTTTAAGTTTCACTTAGAAGTATGCAATTATGTTTTACTTTAATCACAAGCTATTTGGGGAGTTTTTTTTGCCATCTCTTGTTATTAATTTTTAGTTTAATTCTCTAATGATCCATGAAGATACTTTACATTTTTTCTAGACTTTTAAATTTTCTGGGGGTTGTTTTATGACTCTACATAGAGTGGATCTTTGTGAATGCTCCATATATTCTTAGAAAGTATGGCATTCTCTTGTTTTGGGGTAGTGAGTTCTGTAAGTGTCATTAGTCAATTTTGATGACAGTAATTTTTTTCTTTTCTATAATACTGAGTTTTTTATCTGTTTTATTGATTATTGAGAGAGGAGTATTCAAATCTCCAACTATAATTGAAGGCTTGCCTATTTCTTTTATTTTCTTTTCATTTTTTTGAGACAGAGTCTCACTCTGTCATCCAGGCTGGAGTGCGGGAGTGCAATCCAGCTCACTGCAGCTTTGACCACTGGGCTCAGTGATCCTCCCGCCTCTGCCTCCCAGGTAGCTCAAACTACAGGTGCATGCCACCATCACTGGCTAAGCTTTTAAACTTTTTTGTGGAGATGAGGTTTTATCATGTTGCCCAGGTTAGTCACCAGATCCTGGGCTCAAGCAATCTACTCACTCAAGCCGCCCAAAAATGCTAGGATTACAGGAGTGAGCCACTGCACCAGGCTTTGCTTATTTCTTAAATCAATTTTTTTCATGAATCATGAAACTTTGTTTTTAGGTGCATACACATTCAGGATTATTATGAATTCTAGATTTTTTAAATTATGTAATTGCAATTTTTTCCTGACAATATTTCTTGTTCTGATGTCTACTTAAAGCTGCATTTATTAGGTTAGTATTTGCATGATATTCCTTTTTCCCAGCCTTTTAATTGTAGCCTATGTCTTTATATTTAAAATAAGTTTTTCTTAGACACATGGGTATTGCTTTTTAATCCAATTGGACAATTTTTATGTATTTGCTGCATTTAAATTATTAGCAAATGAATATTGATATATTTCTATTAAGATATATTACCTTGCTTACTGTTTTCTATTTTCTATATTCTTTGTTTTGTTTTTATATTTCTGTCTTATTTTGATTCAATTGATCATCTTTAATGAAATTACTTTTTCTTCTATGTTAAATTATTTCTATACTGTTTTGTAAAATGTATCTCATGATTGCCTTGAAGTTGATAATATACGTTTTTAACTAATGAAATTCTACATTTGAATTGTATTTTACTATTTCATATATAATGTGTTGACCTTACCTCACCATATAGTTTTCTCTCATCCTTTGTGTTATGATTGTCTTATATTTTAGTTTTAAATCTGTTTTAAATGCACAATATATAATGATAGCTACGTATTTAGTGTGGATAGCAAAATACCTTTGAGAACAAGTTAAAGTAGAAAAACATTAAAATATTAAAATAAAAAATTAAACTCTATTTATTACATTGTCATCACTTTTTATTACTTTGCACAAATCCTAAGTTCAGTCTGGTATTATAGTCTTTTGAACACTTTCTTTTAATATATTAGCAGTTTACATCTGCAGGAAATTAGTTATCTCAATTTTTGAATTCTGAGAAAGTCTACATTTCCCTTTATTGTTGAAGAACATTTTTGCTGAGTATAAAATTATATGTTGACTTTTTTTTCTTTTACTACTTAAAAACTATCACTCAGTGACTTTCCGGATTGCATGGTGTATTTTAAGAAGTATGCTATAATTTGTTCCTCTTTATGCAATGTGTCTCTTTTGTCGTTGTTGCCTTCAGAAATTTTTCTTTGTGTTTTATTTTCAGAAACAACATAGTCATAAAATATAATATTTCTGAATATAGCATTCCTGGGTGGAATATTATTTTGTTCATTTATTTCTTTGTTTTACATTTATTTGCTGTTTAACTTACTTTGTGTTCTCTGGCATTTGTGGATCTGTAGATTGATGCCTGCCATTAATTTTGATGCTTTCATAGATAGATGGATAGATAGATAGATTTGTATTAAGATATATTGCCTTGCTTACTGTTTTCTATTTTCTGTAGTTTTATATTTCTGCCTTCTTTTATTTCAACTGATTATTTTTATAGTTACTTTTTTCTTCTGTATGAACTTAATTTTTAATCTTTTTAAAAAGTATATTTCATGGTTTCCTTGAGGTTGTTAACATACATTTTTAAACAATAAAACTCTATCTTCAGATAATATTTTACTACTTCATATATAGTGGATCTTGGCATTTCTGTCTTGTTGATGCTGGACCCCAGGTTTTTTTAGCCACCTCTTTGTGGTGTTTGGGTGTGTCCCCAAGAAAATACTGTATGCAAGTGTATTGAGGTAGCCTGTGAGCGCCAAACACTGTGAAACTGTTCTGTGGCTTTGCTGTGGGGTGCTCTTGACTTAACATACACTTGGAAGTAATATAATCTACTAAGTGAGTGATCAGCACCTGCAGCACTAGTCAAAGGATAGGGAGGTATTGTCAGCAAGACCCATTAGCTGGCCAGAAGTTATCTAAGGAAAACAGAGGACTCATGGCTCTTCTGGCACCAGAGCCCCCAGTCAGTGTCCTGAGAGTGCTGGAAGTGATTGAGGAGGCTGGCGCTGGGCTTGTGAGTCAGCCATGTAGGAGTTCACCACCAGCCTACTTCACTGACAGCCTTCAAGTGGTGCTTAAAAATGAATTCTTGAACATATAGAGGCAATCCTTGGAATTTCAGGGATGAGATGTCCAGAAAAAAAAATGGCTTCAAGTTCATTTATAAGATGGAAACTATTATCATAATATTTTGTGTTTTCAGAAAGAAGTGACCATTTCTTTTTTTCACCCTGGCTGGATGAAGCCTGGGATGTATGTTATGCAACACAATGAAACTTCATTCATCATTGTTTTTCCATGGCAACATTACCACAGCAAGCTCACACGCTGCCCCAGAGTACATGAAACATGGTGTGCTTTAGCACTGATTGTTGTAAAAACTGGAAATTTAGAAGAAATTGGAAAGCAGAACGATTACTGAGCACCTGCCTCATGCTAGTTGTTCCGTGGGCTTGGGATACTTGAGTTCAGGACAGACAGCAGCACTGCTGTGGAGTAGATTGCTCATGAGGTTCTTTCACATCCACATTGGCCATTCTTCCCTAAGGATGAACCGTCTGTCTCACTTCACTCACTTCAGGGAGTGGCTCATGTGATCTTCGCTCCATGGCATCGGAAGTCACAGTGGCATATGTCAAGACTGAGTCTCCACTAGCTTGGATCTCAGAGCAATTTTGATAAGCAAAGTCTCCTTGTTCGATTCCTGAAGGAAAAGGAACCCTGAGTAGGAAGCTGCTGAGATGTCCATGCTGCTTGTCCGCACAGCCTCTCTGGGCTGATACACTCCCAAAGCAGAGATGACATTTTAGTGAGAAAAGACACACAGTAAGAAATGTAGAAGGCAGATATGAATTTAAAAAGACGCAGATCAAGGTAGGGGGCTTAGGAATGAGGCAGCAGAGGGGAGGGGAGTACAATTTCAAATGAGGTGGTGATCATGGTAGATCCCCATGAGCGAATCACATTCAAGAAAAACACTGTTTCCTTTAGGTCTTCAGCAGAACTTTGGTTTTCTCTCCAAAATTGTTAACAATATCACATTTCAGTACACTAGGTAGACCATATTTTTCCTTATATTTGGCTATTCTTTTTGTCCAAGACAAATATACATTGAACATTTTTAACAACTCTGAATGTGCAAGACATTGGTGATATCATGATGGATGAAACAGACAGGAATTCTGGGCTCATAACTTAGGGTCAGATGCTGGCACAGCTTCCTTCATGGGGGCTTACCCCAACAGGCTGGCTGGGCCTTGTTTCTAATCTCTACTCACTCAGGGAGGCAATTCTGGCAGGCTGTGTCCCCATCAGTATCTGATTCTCAGGAATTAATTTTTAATTGCATAAAACAACCGCATAGTGGCTACACAGCCTTTGTCCAATTTTGCTCAAGCTCTAGTGAGCCTGGGTACAGGACCCACCTTGTCTTTTGGTTCCTTCTCAATCAACCAGATAGTTAAAACTAGGTCTTTGACATCTGCTCTGCAGTTAGTGACTGCTCACTTTCATATCTGATATTTTTTTCACTTGGCCTGCCCCAAACTATATGGAAATAGCATTCCATTCTCCCAGAACTAATTTTCATTCTTACTTTAAGTATGCATTCAGCTTGGCAGCTGGAGAAAAATTTTGATTCAGTCCCTTTTCTTGGGGTTTTATCTAAGCTCTGGCAACTGAAGGTGTCTTTTTCCTATTTCCCAGGCACAATGGGACACCAGGAATCACACAGGGATCTTTCATGCCTGATCACTTAGTCATGGCTACAAACACAGCTATCTTCTGGACAGGGAGAGAGAGAGGCTGAGAAAATGTGTGAGAAAGTAGAAGCAGATAATAATAGGTTGTGGAGGGGTCAGAATCAACTGGGAAGTGTAGACTGTGGGGATTTAAACCCAGCATTTCTAAAAACCCTACTGGCTACATAAAACATCTCCTCAGACTAGATTTGGACCAAGGACTGAAGCCAGGTATGCTGGTACCTTGTGACATCAGAGCCATTTCTACTCTGAGGTCTTGCCACAAGTTCAGACTCTACCTGAGGAAGGTCCCTCTGGTTTCCTCTGTTCTATAATTTTTTACCTGCTCCAGGGCTTCCCTCACTGCCCTCCTTTCCCCCAGCATGGGCAGGATCACCAGGTGCTGAGCCTGTTTTGCAGGGGATGCAGCCTCCACACATTTCTCACTTCCCCTTCAGGCAGTCCATCTCCCAGTCCCAAGGACCCTGTACCATTTCTCTTGTGTGAGTCTGGTCACTGGGAGTGGGGCAGCCTTGCTCTGAGTGCACACCTGCTCCTAAGTACTGAGTCCGACCAGCAGACTCTGTCTGAACATTGAATGACAGAAGTATGAAGACACAGATTTTTTACTGTACTCATAGATCCTGAAGAGGCCATGAAGCCCCCATATGCCAGAGAGGCTCTGCATTTATTTAGTACAGATTTAATGACAAAGTCCTCAAGTAAACACCATTAGTGGGTAATTAACATTGCTGACCCCCCAAGTAGAGAGCAGTTCTGCATGCAGATGATCAAATGTCAGTCTTAGGACAACATGAGTAAACAAGCTATTTAGATAAACTCCTTTACAGCCCTTTGCACCTACTCCTCTCTAATTGCCTCTAGCTATTAGAACAACTGCCTTTGGCTCATTTCGTCCTGAAGCTTTGCAAAACCTCTTGGCCTTCCAAGAAGATTTGCATCTTTCTTATGATATTTCCCAACACCCTGACTGATCTCCTACACCTAAGGCCTGCCTCTGCAGCCCCTAACCTGAGCCCAGGAGTGGGGCAACCTTGCTCTGAGCTGCACACCTGCTCCTAAGCCCTGCATCTGCAGACCCGAAGCTGAGCTCCAGTAGCATCTCCATTATGCGCTCTGCATTTATTCTGCATCTTCCCTTTCCCAAGGAATGAATGTAGAATCCCCTATCCCAGTTTTTACGAATTGTAAGACAAGCATCATGGTGACACTGAGTGGCTTTAGGAGGAATTCAGGCTCAATGCCTTAAATGGTGTTGAATCACATTGTAATAAAGTCATTCTCTTTTGAATTCTCTATCATTCTTGATTAGGCCAAAGAGAAATATTCCACTAGGATACCTATGTTCATAAAATCACTCTAGTATATGCACTGTCTCTCTTTTTAACATAGAGTAGGGACACAGACTCAGATTTTCACTGAGACTAGTATTTAGATAGAAATTAATAGCCTTATTTTAAACATTTTGTGTAGTTTATATTTACCTTCCACTTAAAATAGAGTGAGATGCACCTTCCCTTTAAGTTTTGTGTTGTTAACTTTCCTTCTGAAATATTTTTTCATGAAAGAAATGAATTAAGAGAAGAAAAAGCAATGAAAGCATATAGGTTCTTCACTGAGAAGGTGAAAAATCATGTATCTTCTTTCCTTCACTGTTACCTTTCATCATGCCCTCCATGACCAAAGTTAATGTTAATTAGGCCTTTATGGTAGTTACTTAGCTTCAGATCAAATGCTGGCAGGGCACACTCACTTAGATGTACCTACTCATAAGCATGACAAACACAACATCTTCAAATAGGTGTCTCTATCATTCCCTTCATGCCAGATTCTTCTAACCTATTTCTTATTTACTTTGGTCACATTGGAACCCTCAATATCTGCAGCAAAAAACTGAGAGATTACTGACATAATTTCCTTCACATATTAACACAGCATCATTTATGTTGAGCCAGATATTACATTCTGTGACTGTAATATTTCCCCAATATATTCTCCTTTTCCCATCCTTATCGTCACCCTTCCTAGTTGAGTCACAAATAATCTTTCTCCTAACTACATTGTGTCTGAGTCAGTTTTCTCTTCCATCCTGCTTTGTACATAACCTGCCTATACAAACAGAAAAAACAGGACCCTCCATTATGCTGCTCTCTGATGCTAGAAACATCAGTTACTCACAGGATGAACTCTAAGCCCCAGGTACAACACAGAAGATGCCATGACTCATCCCTTCCTTCCATGCCAGTCTCATCTTTTGAGACTCTGGTTTACCAATATGCTCCCCAATACCAAACTGATTTTAGATACCTGCATCCCTGTCTCCACCACTGTCATCATGAGCATTTCCCTCCACTGCCTCAATAACTTTTCCTCATTTTTGAAGAATGAACTTGGCTCTAACCTCCTCCAGGAACACTCCCCCAAACTCACCACAACAGTTCCTGGCATGCAGGGCTCCCAATCTTTGAGGTTGTATTGGATCTTGTGCCTAGTTTCATGAGAGCATTCTGCATGCTACAGAAAATCATCTGTTTACATTCCCGTTTCTTCATCAGACTATGCCCTCCTTAAGGAGAAGTCCTCATTTATCCTGAGTCCTTAGCAAGGTGTATTATACATGCTAGGCACTCAGTAACTTCATAAATATTCCTTCATACAATTGTTTCATTTGGTAACAATGAGGTATTGTTACATAATTAGGGATGCTGAGATAATATTTCTCAGTATTCTTAATAATATTAATTATAACAATAAGGCCATAATTATTCCACTCTGTCATTGTGCAAACTCAGCCAGGGCGTAAACGAATGGGCATGGCTGTGTTGTATACAAACTTTATCCAGGCTAGGAGCTGGATTTGGCCCACAAGCCATAGTTTGCAAACTCCCCATTTAGTAGATTAGGAGGTACAAATAGAAATCCCTGCCTCGCTTTATTGAGGTATAATTGACAAATAAAATTTGTACATTTAAGGTGTGCAACGTGGTGTTATGGTGAGTTCGATTTTTTGAAAGAGAAATTCGTACATTTCTTCAATGTTGGTTTAACATAAGCTAGCACCTTATTTTTAATTTTTTCAAATTGGTTAACTTCTGTATTTTGGAAATAAGTTTACATGCTCTTTTAGTATAGTTCTAGACAGAACTATGAGTTTAATAGATTACTATAAATATCATTGTCTTTGGTTTTAAGGGAAGTAACTACCTGAAACTCAATCAAAATGAATAAAAATTAAAGTTACGTATGTTAGGAAAATACAATTCCAGTTTTGACTGATAATCACGCTTTTTCTCTGGCTGAAAAGAAAGTTAACGGCTGAAAAGAAAATGAGAGATAAGCAAATTCCAATATTTTCATAACTTGGAAAAGCAAATACTTTACATGGATCAGCTGCTACTAAATTTAATAAGAAACATTCAGTAACCCTCCTTGTTAATTTAGTAGTACATCACCTCCCACAGAAAAACACTGTCTGTTGTGTGTGTGTTTTTTTTCTGCTTAATTTGCCATCAAAAGGAAAAGAAAACAACAACAATAATTCAAAAGTCTTTAATCTCTAGACATGCTACCTTATTCTGCTACTTATATGTGATCATTTTTCATTTAATATCTTTTCTGTTTTCCTTTCTGTCTGAGAAAAGATTGTTTACCTGGCAGACTCTGGGATTGGAGACCTGTGCTCCTTCAACTATTTTACAGAATATATGTGATAAGACACAGCACTTTTCCAGATCAAAAGCAGCCCATGGGGATTTTCCTATACGGTAGTAGAAGCCACTTAGTAACTCCTCTTAGAACAGTCCTCACACACTCTCTTCATTCAATTTCCTTTCGTTTTTACAAGAAGATACCATGTATGACCATTTCTTTTTCCATCTAAAATGTTTAGAGGCATTGTGCATATTGTTCACCATCAATGACCTTCCAATTAGAATATGTCACTCTCTTTCCTCTGGAACTTGTCGGTTTAAGAATGTCTTCTTTCTCAAGAGTGAAAGTCTCATGCTGACACAATAGAGCCGTCCAACATGCATTTTTGTTCCTCTCTGAGCCTGGACATTTAGGTCATCTATTTTTTCCTGTCTCTAAGGCTTTTTTTTCTTCCTAATCCCCTAACAATAACTATATTCATATTTTCTCTACTATGTGCTGCAATATCTTTCCCCTCAAAGTTTCAAGACCATGAACAAAGATCAATTTATTAAATTAATCCACATGAGGAAAAAAGAACAGAGAATTACCATGTCACTCATATGACTAAATATAAAAATGTTTGATGTTTATCAGAGGGGATAGGAAGCAAGGGGGATGGGACAAGCCCCAGTTGCTTCCTCTGGCAAAAAAATCAAACTCCTTCCTCTGACAGTTGTTTTTAAAAAATGAAAAGATGCTTGCTCTTTTTCTTGTAATGTTTTAGACAGGGAGTGGGAGAAAAACCTCTTTAATTCCCAGAAATACACTATTTAATAATATTTCTCATGGACTCTAATATTTTTCTTTTGGATCCCTTTTTAAAGACAAGTTTTTGTTCAAAGGATCTTTCATAAATTAAGAAAAGAAATAAACTCGGAATATGAGCTACATAAGTGTAAGTCACATTTTTGTTTTTTTCAATATGGTCTCTTCAACATGTTACTTGCCTCTTTAATTTCCCTTTCACTGACTTCACTAGTCTAACTTAAAAGTTTATGTTAAAATATTTGTCTGACCCTAATATTTCTTAAGTTTTTGCTGTTATTTTTCTTAGTGAAGCCAGTTATAAAAGTTGGTTGTGACACAGAACAGCTCACAGTATGACAATTACCATTTCTTTTAACTTTTCAACAATGTCTTTATGAAGATTGAAATGTCAAATCAGTTGCAAATTTTAGTGCTATAGTTAACTGACCTAGTTAACTTACTATATACTGCTAAAGGACAAAATATACAATAAGTTTATAAGATTCTTGGACATAAACTCTTGAAAGTTCTAGGGGCACAGTAGGAAGAGGCAGGATGCAGTGACTATTTCAACATCTCTGAGGCAGTGAGTCAAATTACACGTGCTAATGAAGACATAAACAGGTAAGACTCTTTATATTTGTAAAATGCTTATTCTCGGGGGAGAAGATGGATTTCTGAAAGCTTTCCCTACTTTCTTTTTATGTTACTATGAGCTCAATATATGGAGAATACTATTTTAGATGTGAGAAATTTTGCACATTTTTAGACAGGAGTAACAAGTGTGACTCATTTTTATTGCATAGTTATTAGATCAAAATACGGGGAAGTTGCATTGTGTTATGGGAAATATATAAGTCAATTTTAAGTTGAAGTCATGCTATAATTGAGAAATGTGCAAAACAGTCTAATCCAGTGTCAATGTTTTAAAATATAAAGGTATTAACATCAAATTGAAAAAATACACTATGAGAAAAAAAGCTATTATAAATTTTCCATTTTACCTGGAAAGCTTACATTGTCATACATTTAAAAAAATAGTCCTACATTCATCTGGAAAATACATTATTCAGTTTGCACAAAGAGTGTCTGACACATTGTCCAGCAAATAGTAAGCCCTCCATAAGTGTTTGTGGATTGAATGGACTGAACACTTTGTGGATTTAAGTCATCATCTATCTCCTCACCAAATTAAATCTTAGCTAACAACAGCATGCCCCAGGCTCAGCAGCTGGAATTCATCTTTTGGGGAGAGGGGATTCAAGAAGCAAAGTGAAGGAACCCCTCAGCAGTGCACTCCAAGTGCCAAAGCAGCACTGCAAGGTGAAAGGCTGCGAATCCTCGATGTGTGCTTTCCAGAAAGTGCCATTCCGTAGCTGAAGTGGCATGCCTCTCCTAGTGCTAATTTTCTGGATCTCTAGACTTTGACATTGTGGTTGATTGGATATAAACACATTTCTATAACTAGACTGCTTGAAACTTGCTCAAGTTTGACCTGTGACCTTCATTTATGAAAAATGGATAAGCTTGATTGCTCTGCACTGACACTGAGCATGTTCAATTAATGCTTACATTATAAAGAATGTGCAAACAACACAAATGGAAATTAAATCCTTTTCACTGTCTGCGTCTGAGCATTCATAAATTGAAATAAGTGTGAAAGAACTGTCCTCAATCAATTTCAGCTCCAGTCCCTGACCCGATTATGCTATGCGTATCAATATATGTTCCCTTAATTAAATGTGGTTCAGAGAGCATTAATGGTATTTAAAAAAGAGAGAGAATTAGAGCCTCAAATTACTACCCATCATGTTGTTGGGAAAAACAATAGAGAGATTGATGAAAAGGATCACTGGCAGAAGAAAAGATGTTGTATACATTATCATAATTATCTCCTATGCCGAGTGATTTCAAGGCAAGACACCCAGGGAGTCACTATTTTTTCCTCAGCAATCTCTTGGAAATTCTAAGGATTACAGGAAGAGGAAGAGTAGCTACATCAGTTTGAGATATTAGGTGCTGTTCTTGGTATTCTTACCATTTATTCACTGCTGACTTTGACACTGCTACAAACATGTTCAAACCTTTTATGACACCCTATTTAAGCAATACAAGCAAGTTACTTCATAAGTTTCCACTTTATTCCTGAAAAACATTTAAAAAATGTTCTCCCAGTGTGCTTTTCAAAAAATAATTTTACTTTAAATTCTGGGATATATGTGCAGAATGTGCAAGCTTGCTTCATAGGTATACATGTGCCACGGTAGTTAGCTGCACCACCCATGCACATGAGTCGAAAGATGCAGCGAGCCATCATCTGGGTTTTAAGCCCTGCATGCATTAGGTATTCGTTCTGATGCTCTCCCTCCCCTTGCCTTCCATCCCCCGACAGGCCCCAGTGTGTGTGGTTCCCCTCTCTTCATGTGTTCTCATTGTTTGAGTCCGACTTATGAGTGAAAACATGAGGTGCTTGTTGGCAGCCATCATCCTCAGTGTACTTTCAAGCAGAGCTAATGTCTCTCTTCTTTCTCCTTTCTATCTCGTTTTTTTCTTTCTTTGCTACTTTGTTGTCTGCAGTGCCAGCCGAATGACTTCTGGAGAAGAAAACAGTTGTTGATGATGCTAGATCGCACAGAGAATCCGTGGCTCCCACAGTTTCCTGAATGTTGCTTTCATCAGTGATATGTTGCTAGTGGTGTTGGAAACTGCTCATTAAACGTTCTCACATGGATAGCTTTTTAGTCCCTTTACTTTGGACCCTGGATGATCAAGATCCAACAAACTGGAAGAGTCACAGATTAACTCAGAGGGAGGTAGGAGGAGAAAAGTAGAATAGAATTTTCTTGGCTGGGTTATAGTCCTTTTGCAAAAAGATACAGCTGCAGCACCCACTGGTGTAGTTGCAAGTGCATTGTATTGCCTTTGGTAGCCGGATGCAGTCAAGAGCTACCATGTATGACAAGGAGAATCTTGAAGGGAAGATAAAACTTACAGAAAAGTAAGACTTGATTGCATCTGAAAGAATTGGCATCAGACAATGAGCTGGACTCCCTTGGATTACAAGAAAAAATGACAGACGTCTGCCTTTCCTCACCCCTGGGGCTAATTCAGTCCTGAGGTAGAGAATTGGATCCTAGTAAAGCTCGAAATGAATGTCAGGGATCTGCTGGCCTTGGCTGGTTCTAAATGTGTCCTGAGAAAACACTCTGCGGGAGGTGGGGCAGGAAGAGTAAGGTGCTTGGTTGCTCCCCACAGATGTCCATTAGAGGAACAACTTGGTGCTTCTGGGAGTTCCAGAATTGCGTGTTTTCTTTTCTTTTCAGATTTTTTGGTGACTTGAGGAACCAGATTTGATTAAATTAGTCTTAACTGTCATGAGGAAGTCTGTGGACAGTTTATATCCTATTTTTTCTTAATTTTGACAACCAAATATGTACCACCTTAGATGAAGTATGTGGTGAATGCATGGCTGGTGTCTTCCCCAAACCAACTTACTTCTTTTCAGTATTTTTTATTTTCCATTCTCCTTCTCTATTAGATCTTTCTTGTCAACACTTAAATATGTTTATAACTCTGCAGCTTGATAAAAACTGAAAACGTAAATAATATATGTCAAAAAGTAAGAGAGGGTGGAAGAAACAAAGTGCCTATGAGTTGCTCTAAATGCCAATCTTTCCTTTTTAGCTTTCCATAGTCTATTCCTTCTCCTCTTCACAGCCAAGCCTCTTAAGAGACATGTTTCATTGTTCCCTCTACATCTTTACAAGCCATTCACCCTGAAATTTGCTTTCTATGCCTACAACGTCACCAAAAGTGTGCTTCACAAAGCTGCCAATGATCATGTTGTTAAACGCAAAGGGCAGTGTTTAATCTGTTTCCTCCATATTCTTAGCAGCAGCCAATACTCAGTTCTTCCTGCAAAACCTTCATTTCCACATGCCTCGCACTCCTGGCTGACTTCACTCATCTCTGGCCACACCTTCAGTTTCCTTTGCAGGATTCTAGCCCTGGATCTTCTGTTGAACATCAGCATTGAGCTCTGAGGTTTCTCTTCTTCTTTTCCTCTCTGTTCCATTATGTCCACATCCATGGTTTCAATTATCAATAGTATGCTGTTGATTTTAAAATCTTTATATTGACAGCTAAAATTTCTTTTTTAAGATCTAAGCTCATATGTTAAAGCCTCACTGGGCAACTGAAAAGCATATCTCACCTGTACTGTGGTGCAGGTAAAGGCAAAGGTAAAGGTAAACATGTCAGAGAGTAAATACAATCTTCTGCAAAATCACCCCCCCTCCCCATGACTGAACTGAACTTCAAATCAGTTTTATAAATCAGAATTCTGAGTTTCAGTGTTGACTTCTCTCTCTCTCCACAACTCTCCACTAATCAACAGTTTCTAGCATTGAATGTCTCTGAATAGCATGTATTCTTTTTGTTCCCATTTCAGCTTTATTTCTTTGGACAAAACCAACATTATTCTCCATCAGTGTTTCGTCAATGATCTCCTCTCATTTTTCCATAAGCAGGCTCGCCCACATTTTATCCTCTGCATCCATTACTCCTCTAAAATGGTCACCTATCTGTATCCCTGCATGGTTCCTCTGGTCTCTTCTGCCATTCCAGCCCAATCTCTGTCCACTTCCCTGTGATTTCAACTTTCCTCCCATAATGAATACCCTTAAACAATTGGGCCTTTGCCGTCTGCCTTAAAAATATTTTTCCTCTACTTTGCCAATATTACTTCTACTTAATGTGGTTTGGCTTCGTGTCCCCACCCAAATCTCAGGTTGACTTGTGATCCTGGGTGTTGGAGGGACCTGGTAGGAGGTGATTGGATCATTGGGGCAGATTTTTTCCTTGCTATTCTCATAACAGTGAGTTCTCACAAGATTGGTTGTTTAAAAGCATGTAGCACTTCCCCATTCACTCTCTCTGTCTCTCCTGCCACTGTGTGAAGATATGCCTTCTTCCCCTTCATCTTCCACCACGATTGTAAGTTTCCTTAGGCCTCCCCAGCCTGCCTCCTTTACAGTCTATTAACCTCTGTAAATTACACAGTGTCAAATAGTTTGCTATAGCAGTGTGAGAGTGGACTAACACAGAAAATTGGTTCTGAGAGTAGTGGGGCATTGCTATAAAGATACCTGAAAATATGGAAATGACTTTGGAACTGAGTAGTGGACAGAGGTTGGAACAGTTTGGAAGACTTAGAAGAAGACAGGAAGAAGAGGGGCAATTTGGAATTTTCTAGAGACTTTTTGAATGTTTGTGACCAAAATGCTGACAGTGATATGGACAATGAAATAGCTGAAGAGGTCTCAGATGGAGATGAGAAACTTATTAGGAACTTGAGTAAAGGTCACTCTTCTTTTTTTCAGCTAAGACTGCAGATGTTTATTAAAAACATTATGGAAATTACAGGGAGGTCACTCTTGCTATGCTTTAACAAAGAGGCTGGTGACATTGTGTTCCTGCTTTAGAGATCTGTGAAACTTTGAACTTGAGAGAGATGATTTAGGATATCTGGTAGAAGAAATTCCTAAGCAGCAAAGCATTCGATAATTGGCCTGGCTGCTTCTAACAGTATATGATCATAAGAATTCACAAAGAGATGGTGTAAAATGGAAACTTAAATTTAAAGAGGAAGCAGAACATAAATGTTTGGAAAATTTACAGCCTAACCATGTGGTAAAAAAGAAAATCCCATTTTCTGTGGAGGAATTCAGAGGTGCGGAAATTTGGATGAGTAAAGAGGGCTGAATGTTAATAGCCAAGACAATGGGGAAATGCCTCTGGGGCATTTCAGAGACCTTCACAGCATCCCCTCCCATAACAGGCCTGGAGGCCTAGGAGCAAAAAATGATTTTGTGGCCCAGGCCCAGAGTCCAGATGATCTGTGCAGCCTTGGGACATGATGCCCTGCATCCCAGCTGCTCCAGCTCTAGATATAGCTAAAAGAGGTTAAGGTATAGCTTGTGTCATTGCTTCAGAAAGTGTAAGCACCAAGCCTTGGTGGCTTCCATGTGGTGTTGGGCCTGTTGGTGTGTAGAATGCAAGAGTCAAGGTTTAGAAATATTTGCCTAGATTTCAGAAGATGTACAAAAATGCCTGGATGTCCACGCAGAAGTTGGCTGCAGGGGCGGGTCCTTCATAGAGAACCTCTAGTAGGGCAGTGCAGAAAGAAAATGTGGGATTGGAACCCCCAAACAGAGTCCCCACTGGGGCACTGCCTATTGGAGCTATGAGAAGAGGGCCACTGTCTTTCAGACCCCAGAATAGTAGATTCACCAACAGCTTGCACTGTGCTCTTGGAAAAGCCACAGGCACTCAATCCCAGCCTGTGAAAGCAGCTGCCAGAATTGCACCTTGAAGAGCCACAGGGTCAGAGCTGCCCAAGGCCTTGGGAGCCCACCCATCATATCAGTGTGACCTGAATATGATTCATGGAGTCAAAGGAAATTATTTTCTAGCTTTGAGATTTAATGACTTACCTGCTGTATTTTACAGACTTGCATAGGGCCTATAGTCCTTTTCTGTTGGCTGATTTCTCCCTTTTGGAATGGGAGCATTACCCAATGCATGTATCCCATTTATATCTTGGAAGTAACTAACTTGTGTTTTGACTTTACAGACTTATATGCAGAAGAGAGTTGTGTCTCAGATGTGACTTTGTACTTGGACTTTTAAGTCAATGCTGGAATGAGTTAAGACTCTGAGAGACTGTTGGGAGGGCATGATTATGTTTTGAAATGTGAGAAGAACATGAGATTTGGGAGGGGCTAGGGGAAATATGATATGGTTTGGCTCTGTGTCCCTACCCACATCTCATATTGAATTGTGTTCCTGAATATTGGAAGTACCTGCTGGGAAGTGATTGAATCATTGGGATGGACTTCTCCCTTACTGTCCTCATTACAGTGAGTTCTCACAAGATCTGGATTTTGAAATTATATGGCAGGAGACCAGGTACAGTGGCTCATGACTGGAATCCCAGCACTTTGGGAGGTCAAGGTGGGTGGATCACCTGAAGTTGGGAGGTCAAGACCAGCCTAACCAACATGGAGAAACCCTGTCTCTACTAAAAATACAAAATTAGCCAGGCGTGGTGGCACATGCCTATAATCCCAGATAATTGGGAGGCAGAGACAGGATAATTGCTTGAACCCAGTAGGCAGAGGTTGCAGTGAGTCAAGATCATCCCATTGCATGCCAGCCTGGGCAACAAGAGTGAAACTTTGCCTAAAAAAATGTGTGTGGCATTTCCCCCTTCATGCTCTCTTTCTCTTGCCACCATAAGATGACGTGCTTGCTTCCCCTTCTTCTTCCACCATGATTGTAAATTTCCTGCAGTCTCTTCAGTCATAATTCCTGTACAGCTTGTAAAACTGTAAGTCAATTAAACCTCTTTTTCTTTACAAATTGCCCAGACTCAGGTAGTTCTTTAGAGCAGTGTGAAAATAGACTAATACACTATGTAAATAATTTCTTCAAAATTAGTTTAAATGACTTTTTTTCATAAGCAAAGCTTAATATCTCTTTATCCTCACCCTAATATACCCTGCTATGCATTGCTGTGATTCCTTTAAAATTCTGAATTTTTGCTTAACTGCCTATTAACCTATAAAGTTTATAAGAGAAACCAATCTTGTCATTATTAACAGACAGGGCTATGATAATAGTTGAATATGGCATCCACTCAAAGGAAGCAGCATGTAAAATTATAATTTTTATTTCTATTTATTGATATGAAAAATATTTTTAATAATTATCTATAATATACTGTTAAGTGAAAAAAATAAGATTCAATATAGCATGTGCACTATGTTCCAATGGTTAATAAATAAATTTGCTTTAAAACAGGAAGGAAAGCAGCACTTCCAGAATAGTGAAATAAAGATCTTGGCAAATACACTCCCTGGCAAAGGCAACAAATACATTGGCAATACTATTCTGAATGAGCTTTTCTAGAACTCTGGAAATTAACAAAAGCCTTAAAACAGTGTAAGGAGTGGTTACTTAAGAAAACCTGCTGAACCTTGGTAAGAACAGCACAGTCTGTGGTACTTCATCTCCATCGACTCTCAGCCCTGTTTCCCCCAACTGCACTCACTAGTGCAGAAGGCCAGCAATCTCACAGCCACCAAAGGGTACAAATGGAGATTGAAGCTCACCAGAAAATCCCATACCAAGTGCAGTTTTACTATTTGACCTGTCTCACAGTTCTCTGGAAAAATTCTGTTGTTTCACACAACATGTCTCAGTGGTTTTTTTTTTTTTTTCTTTTTTCAGGGAAACCTTTATGCCCAAAGCTTTGGGGGAGGCAATTAGTAGTGATCATTCACCATCCTGCTAACTGGGGCTACAATGTCAGTCAGGGCAAACAAAAGCCAAAAACCTGGCCAAAACTTTAAAAAGGGAAACTTATGGAATCACAAATTTAACTAAAAAAGTAATCCTTGTGTACTACTGACTTCAAAATATGGTTGAAAGAAATAAAAATAACTAAATAAAATTAATAAGACATCACTTGTTCATGAATCAGAGGACTTAGTATTGTTAAAAAGCAATATTCCCCAAATGGACCCATAATTCAGTGCTGTTCCTATTGAAATCATAGTCTTTGTTTTGTTTTACAGAAATTGACAAACTGATCCTTTATGGAAATGCAGTGACCCAGAATAGCCAAAACAACCTTGAAAAAGACAAAATTGGAAGACTCATACCTCCCAATTTCAAAACATACTACAGATAGCAGATAATCTACGATTATTTCTCCAGTTTCTGAGTTTAACTGCAGTAAATACACTAGTAGAAGCAACTTGTAGAAACCCCATATTGGATCCTTGACCTAAATAGTAAGGACAATTTAAAATTAAATGTCATGTGGGCATCTTTATAGCTCCACAATCAGTCAGAATAATAAACTGAAAGCAATATTTCTTGACTCACCAAACTATGTCTTATTTTTAAAAAGTTCTGCTTAAACTAACTATAGTGGATTATGCTGTCAGCAACTGAGACTCCTATTTACAAATGTCCATCTCCATGTTGTGGAACCAAAATAAGATTGTTTTATACATGTACTTTTATTTTCTATTTTATTGTATAATAAATATTTGTTTATTATGTGAGAAAGACAGTAAGATTTTAACAGGTTTTTCTACACGGGCTTTGATTTCCTGGGCTCTCAAATAATTCCCTTTACCCTGGATCTCACCTCCCATTGTGGAGAGGACACTAATTTTAGACACTATCCTATCCCTCTGTTTTCTTGCAGGGAAAAGCAACAGAATAAAGACCAAATTCTATGACTGGAGCATTGGTCAATGGATTGAGTTTTAGCACAAAGTTAACTCATATGGTTCATAGAGTTGGTTAGGGTGCGTTACTGCTCTCTGGGTTTGGTTCTCTGGGCCTTTGGTTTCTCCTTTTGGGTCTTCCTTCTTTTCTATGAAAGTAACAGTGGTTTTCTCACCTTGCTTCTAATGTATAGTGATCTGGGCTCTTTCTTGTGGTGACCATGTGACAGGAGAGCTGGAACAGCTGGGAGCTGGCCAGGCATCTTACTCTTGAGGAGCCTTAGGACTTTTTCTTACGGTCTCTCTGCATAAGCATGTTTGAGCTACCATGTAGCTTGGTAACTTCACAGCAATAAGACTACTTACCATTTGGTTCAGGGCACCATAATGAACATTCCAAACATGTAGGTTATGTTGCAGCCCTTTTTCTGACATAGCCTTAGATTCACACAGCAACATTTTGGCTACTTCCTATTAGTTCAAGTAAATCAGAAGCCCAGATTCAAGGAGAAAGGACATAGACACCACCTCTCAATGGGAGGAGATCATGTTTGCATTGTTGAGTAGCTTATGGGATGGGATTTATTGTTGGCTGCCTTTGGAAAAAACAGCTTCCACATGAAGTAATATAATGTTGATTAACTTGTTGCATAGGCCTCACAAGCACCATTGCTGGAGGCTAAAGAGTTGCTCCTTTGGAGCTTTGAACTGATTCGCACAAATAAATTGAATTCAGCAGAGGGGCAACGATTGCTTCTAGTGGAATGTCTTTTAGTATATAATTCCAGTTTCATATTGGAGAGTACAAACCCTCTGAATTGAGACATTCATAAAAAGACAAAGATATTTACAAATATCCTAGGCAAATGACTCAAAAAGATGTGTTAGAATGCTTAAAGCAAGATCAAGGCTTGTGAACTCCAGGGCACTTGAGATACGGAGGCATATGCAAACATCTTATCAGGCCATTTCTTTAAACTATAATTTAACCTCTGCTCCTATATCAGAAAAATGATATCTTATTAGTTATTGCTACCTATGATTTAAAATATTGTAATCTATTTTGGAGAATCTATGGAGAAAAAGAAAACACTAAGCCTAGAAATACTGAGGAAATATAAGAAGCTATAGAACATCTTTAAGCACACAGCAAATTCTTAAAGGAAATTTACCAAGCGAGACTAGGGATATTGCATTTCTCTTTTAACATCTAAGATAGGGGGCAGGAGAGTAAGGAGCATAAGTGTTGTGTGAGTTGTTTAGAAAAGCATAATCATAATGAATAATAAGTTACAAAATTTTCAAAATAGTATAAGTGTTATTATTATTTCACTGCCATGTCAATGTTTCTTGTTTTACTTTGCTAATGAAAGAATTGCTAGACCATGAATTAGTGCATATTCAAACCTATTGTTGTTGGGTCTTGGGTAAACTTTGCGACTGCAGTGAGAAGTATTCAATAATTTGATTTTAAAAAGATTTCTATTTGCAGAATGATCACTCTCCAAAGATACAGAGTAAGGTTGGTATTGATTAAACAATTCAGGTTTGACCTTTCTGGCTGGGATTGTAGGAATGGTGCTCACAGGATCTTGCAGCAGCAAGGAAGTACACAGTTTGTTCCTTCTAGAACCCCTTTATGCAGTGCTGAGGGAATTACCAGCCTATAATGAAGTGTAAATTAATTCCACACTCTTTGAGGTTCAAATAAAGTTCAGTGTGACAAGTCTTCTTGGTACTTGTTATACTGGAATAAGCCCTACTCTAATATAACAGATTCAAGCATTTTCACATTTCTTTTTCATTATTTAAAATAAATAACACTCCCTGCTCTCTCCCATGTGATGCTGGCCTTAAGACACATTCCCAAAATAAACTAAGATGACAAACAAAATCAATAATCCAATAAGGCTGAAGGAGGTCCATTACGTTCAAGACTTTTTATGCGCCCACTTCCCATTTGGTTTCTATCATAATTCAAGGTAGTTGCTGTAAGTTATGAACCTCCACCAGTACAGAGGCTGGTTCATTCAACCTGAGTTTTCCTCTCGGCATGACTTTCACTCATTGAGAGCAGATCAGAGGATGGCAGAGGAATTTCAGGGATGTACGTAGCCTGGCCTTACACAGTCACATGATGCCACTGGTTGTGATGGGGAATGTGGCAGAGGAAACATTTACACACAAAAATGAGGTTGAAAATAAACACAAGGTAAAAGAAAAAAACATACCTAGGTGTTAAAATTATCTTTTCTTCCAAAAATTGCTTTAAAAATTCATATTTTTCCTATTTCACTCTTCTAATTCCTTGTCTATCTCTAGCCTAAAAACTCCCAGACAGATGTCTTAGGGGATCCATTTAAAGTTCACCGTAGATATATTCTTCCCCATTTGATTTTAATAATATCAACATCTTCTCCAGTTGTTTTTAGTTATTTTATACTCATAGCTTTATTTCTCTGAAGAACAGCTAATGTCAGGACTTGATCATTTGTAAAGGCTATTAAAATGATATATACCTAAGAATCTAGCATTTTCATTTACATATCCTATGTAAACAAGGAGTGTGATTTTGAGTCTGTATAACTGCTATGCACATCCCTGCATTCATAAAATTGTGCTCACATTTTAAGTTTCCTTAAAATGTGAAAGGGAATTCAGAAAACTGTAATGGATCCCCAATAAAAGAAGAGCAGTACATTTTAAACAGAGTCCAAAATCAGCATATTTTTATAAAGAATCCGAATTTCATAAATGGCAGTTCTAGATTTACTAAAATTGGCAATCTGATATTACTTGAGTACATTTTCCTAAAGCCTTTCCCAACACAAAAAGTATCTCTTTAAACTTTCATTTGGATTTTCATGAGATGCATATTTGATCCTTCTTGTTTTTGTCTGGTTTGCATTTAAATTTTACTTTTGAAATGTAAGCAAACCACCATTGAATAAAATGAGTGGTGTGGTGTCCAGCTACCTACTATGCACCCATAGTTATATTTAGATGTCTTTTTTGATGCTTCAAACATTTTACTAATCCTTCATCTATTTATTCTACTGTGCTTGACATAGTAACAGGCAAATTTTAGACAATGAAACATACCTGGATGAGACCCATGCATTTAACCATTCATTTATTCTACTCTGCTTAGCACAGGAAAAGCACATTCCAGACCATAAAAGCTACCAGGGTATGTTCAGTTGCTGATATGAATATGTTTAGAAAAATATTTTCCATGAAGCAATTTGTTTTTTTTTTCTTTTGTACTTTCAAAAATTCAAGGATTTTTGCTTACATAGCTATTAAGGTAGCTTTCTGCTTTCCAAATCTCTCCCTTCCAGCCCATCAATCATAAGCTATAATTGGTACAATAATTATTATTTTTCTGCACAAAGAATTCAATGTCTCACTATTGCTTGAAGTAATATTGTAATAACACCCAGCATGACTTTCAGGCATTCTGTCATGTGACTCTCTGAACTTTTATTTAACTATCATCTATTTTTATATAATAATTCATTGATGCTGCATTTATTAACACCAATATACCTATGTGAAAAAATTACAAAACCAGTTAGTGAACATAAGAGCTCACAATCAATAAGAAATTGTGGCATGAAAATAAATATTCCAATAAAATGAAATGAGTACCATAATGGAGGAAGAACTTACAATGGTGTATTAAGAAAGAGAATGCCTAGATGAGTTGAAGATAACTTTCAAGGGAACACCTATTAGTTGAACTGTTAGCAACGGGTAGGAATTTATCAAGTCGACAATGGGCAAAAGGGCATGTAAGAAGAAAAGAAAAAGGTGAACACAATATGGAATCATTAATTTATGTACCCAGTTCCAAAAATTGTCCCAACTATGGCTATTTTGTCAAGTGTGTCAAAAGAGGAGGGGTTAGAAATACAACTGTAGGAGAACATTAAAACTAGACAGTGAAAAATCCCATACTGAGAGCAGTCAAAAGTGTTTTAGTTGAGAAATATAATGGTCAGATATTCCTACTTTATAAAATATTCATGCTTTATAAAATAAAAAGTGAGTAAAGTAGAAACTGGCCAGAAAAAGCATTAACTAAAAAGACAAGAGATTAATTATAGGTGATTAAAATTACTTAGGCAAGAGAAGAAACAGTTAGTAATCGGAATTGATAATTCATTAGAGGAGAGGAAAATACTCTGAAATAATTCTGAAGTGTTTTATGGGATGTTTACTGACATATGAAACCTGAGGAAGAAGATGGATTGATTAATAATGACTGTCAATCACTTTTCCTGACTGAGGGACAGGGTGAAAGATAATACCATTGTAGAAGATAAGAAGAGCAGGAAATAAAGTCAGTTTTGAATTCAAGAAAGAAATAAAGTAATTTGGTGCTGTTTTCAATGTTTTCCCGAAAATCAATGTGTTGGAACCTTAATCCCCAGTGCACCAGTGTTGATTGGTGGGACCTTTGAGAGGTGAAAAAATCATGAGAGCTCTGCCATCATGAATAGATTAATGCCTTTATTGTAGAGGTGGTTTGTTATAAAAAGTAAGTTCGCCCCCCTCCTCTGATGCGTGTTCACTCTCTTGCCCTTCTCTTATGGGATGATGCAGCAAGAAGGCCCTCACCAAATGTCCTTCTCTGATCTTGGACTTCTCAGCCTCCAGAACCATAAGGAATCAACCTCTGTTCTTTATAAATTACCCTTTCTCAGGAGTCTTGTTATAACAGCACAGAGTAAGACATCTTGTTTGGGACATTTGGGGTTTGCAATGTCTTTGTAACCATTGGATAGTTTATCTAGCAAGACATTGAAATTATTGGGTTTAATACTCAATAGACTCTCACAACTGGAGGTGGAGATTTTTCAAGGCACTGAGTGATGATGGTTGAAACTGAGGGAGGTAATAATATTTCAGACAAACTGTGAGAAATTAGAAAAAGGAAAGGGCAAAGACCAACACTTAGGATACATGCAGTCGAAGTCCTAGAAGAGGTTAAAAGCTTTGAGACTATAATGCTTAAGACAAACATAGAAGACAGAATAGAAAAATAATGAATTTTCAATAGGACGGAATAATTCAAATTTCTTAACTATGAGAGCAAATGAAACATATCTAATGAATTTATCAAGAAGAAATTTACTGGTGATATTTACCAGAATTTTTCATATAATTTTTATAGAAAGTTATAAACTAGATTGTAGTAGATTAGAAGAAAATGGAAAGCAAGAAATTTGATCCTAGATAGATAAAACATTTTTCAAAAAAAAAATAGCAGTAAATTTAGAGACAGATATAACTTCAAGGGTGCCAAGCATGTGGGACCAGGTGAGTGGCCAAAGCCCAAAGGGCACTGTTTACCATTCACAAGAGGAGAATGAAGTGAATGGCACCCCTGGAGAGGTGTAACACAGGGGCTTGTGCAACAGAGTATATTGTAATAAAATGTATCAAGATAATAAAAATTGGGGAAGAAAAAGATTTGAGTGGATGCAAATGAACATATTAAGTCCATGGTACCTCTGAGTGGCAAATGAAGGAATGTCAAGAATTAAACTGGTTTTCCTGATTTATGGACATCAATTCAGGTATTATTATCATGTAGATTTTATTCTTTTTTTTTAAGCCACTGTAATTTGTTATGGACATAATAAAAAACTCAGATAACGCTTACACTAAAAAAATTATTTGTTGGCCCCGCGCGGTGGCTCATGCCTGTAATCCCAGCACTATCATGTAGATTTTGTTTAAAATGATTGAGGTAGATAAGATCACTCAGGAAATAGTGCATACAGGAGAGAAGTGGTCCCATGATTGAGTTCAGAAGATTTCCAACATTTAGAAGTCAGATAGAGAAGAATCCAGAAAAGAAAGATGAGAAGGAATAGCTAGTGATGTAAAAAGACAAAAAGGAGAATATATCATCATAAAAGCCCAAAGATGAAAATAGTTTAAAGAGGCAATATTTAACTGAGTGTAAAGATTTTGAATTGGATGAGGAGAGCAAGAGACAAGGGGTCTCTTTCAGGCCTTCTTTGTAAGGGCACCGATTCCGTTCATGAATGCACTGCTTTCATGACCTAATTACCTCCTGAAGCCCCTACCTCCTAATACCACCACCTTAGAGGTTAGGATTTTTATTTTTGTTTTATTATTAGTTTGAGACAGGCTTTCGGCCTGTCGCTCAGGCTGGAATTCAGTGGTGTCATCTTGGCTCACTGCAACATCTGCTTTCTGGATTTAAGCAAATCTCATACCTCAGCCTTCCAAGCAGCTGGGATTACAGGCATGTGCCACCACGCCTGGCTAATTTCTGAGTTTTTAGTAGAGATGGGGTTTTGACATGTTGATCAGGCTGGTCTCAAACTCTTGGGCTCAAGTCATCCACCAGCCTAGGCATTTCAAAATGCTGAGATTTCAGTCGTGAGCTACTGCATCAGGACAGGTTAGGAGTTTACCTTCCGAATTTTGAGGGGACACAACATTCATACCAATGCAGAATTATGTTTTCTATTTTTTCAAAAAAGTATAAGTCAAAATGTAGTGAGGGGACTGGGGAGAAATTTGAAAAGCCAGGAAATATGAAAAAAAAAAAACCTCACTCTGAAAGTATAAAGGCAAACCAGGTACCATGGAGAACATACTTGTGGTCTATGATCAATATTATGAGATAAATGAAGCCTGATAAGTCTGATATACAGTTTTTAAATATAAAAAGAGAGCATCATTATTGTTTATAGGAATAGAATGCCTTCTGATGGTAGTGGAATCTCTTAGCTACAGTGTCAGGGAGAACGTAGCCAGAGGGACATCCAGATGTTCCTTGGAAAGCAGTGGTAGCATCGGGCCCCTGATCAACTTGGAAGTGCTCAAACAAGCCATGTTTTGTTCATCTTGAAAGCTTTACAAATGACAAATACAATATTTCTTCAAGTGTTTTGTTGTTATTGTTGTTGTATTGTTTGCTTGTTTGATTTTTCGGAGACTTGACACCCAGAAAGTCTTCAAGCATGTATTTATGTAATGACACCAGCATTTCTCTTTCCTATCACAAACTGATCTGTATCTTCTATTGACGGCAGGGAGCTAATCCCTGAAATCTGCCACAGGAATGTTAGATAGAAAATATTTCAAGATCTTTAAAATACTTTCCATAGATTGCTTACGTTAGAAGCTGCAGCTGTTAGGTGGAATACAGTCAAAACTTGTCCAAGGCTGAATATTGATGAGGAATGCCTTGGTTCTTTTGTGATATACTTCAATTTCTAGCTCTAAATACAGTATTTATTTTCAGAGGAAGCAATAAAACGATAACTTGATTGATTTAAGGCCTTGTACCATATACTCTGCAATTTAAGTAAAAGATCTCAGTATTACGAAGCCATGTTGGTTTCATTCTCACATTTGTTAAATGTGGAGCATAAACACTGACTTGAAGCCATGATTTGACGAACACGATAAATTTAGATTTTTCAGTCATCCTTTCTGACGTCCTTTTCCTATAATTTACTATCAATTAGATGATTCACTTCCATCTGCATCATACCACCTCCCTTTAGAACCTTCTATAAAGAGCTTGATGTTTCCTAAATATGTTATACAAGCTGCCTTGTATTTGTGAGGCCTCTTTTGGAAGTGTCTAAGCTGTGAGGCTATGGTCATTTGAATTCTATACTTCAAATATTTAATTCAGTTTGAACTAATTATGAATGACTCAGATATTTTCATATCCTCTTCTAGTTATGTAAAATACTATACTTCATAAAAATAATTTTGAATATTTCATGTTTATAGTTATTTTAAAAATTCTATTTTAACTCTCCCCGCCATATCTGCTATATGAAAAAAGGTTTGGTTATTGCACATGATGTGTGCATGCCATCAGTCAACCAAACTGATACAGTCTAGAAATTCATGTAAGATGCAGAAAGGAAGAGAATTAATTCATGGAATGTCTCCTATAGAGACAGAATTATTAGAATTATATTTTTAGAACAGAATGCATATGAAAAATAAAAGAAAACACAATTTTTAGTTATTTAGGATCATAAATATTAATTATAGCAAACTCTGTACTGAGCTGTGGCAAGAATATTGCTAACATTTATTAATATACTGCCTGAGGTTTTTGAGTTTGTTTTAAACTCTCATGAACAAGATTTAGTTCAGTAAGATTTTAACATCCCATGAATTAAGCCTATGTGCATAACATTTCAAGTATAATATTATGCAAGATATTTATTCAGTTCTAGTGCACTACAATTAAGATGCATAGATATAGTAATTTTCATCACAATCACCATGAGACATTCCATTAACTTATGAAAGCTGAGTTCTGCTAAACGTTCTGATTGTTAACATGAAACAGAAAGTCTAAAATGATTGGATTCATCCTCTTGATTTTCTAAATTTTAATCTTTCCTGTATTTTTTTTGTGTGTGTGTGGCAGCTATTGAACTTTCTGCAAAAGTCTGCGAAGTTTCCCTTTATAGTATATGCCATTTTTAGCTCACAGCGCTGGTTTGGAAAGTTTAGGTGAACTTACCCTTGCAATTTTTTGAGAATTCATAAAGTCCCAGTCATATTTTATGTAAAGTGTTTTCCCCCAGATCTTCCAGGAAAAAACAAAATGACCTTACCCTTTCTTATAATGCACTGAAAATGTAAGTCTGAAAAGCAAAAGCTTGCAGAAATGTCAATGTCAAGAAATGATTTAACATGTTGTTATCTCATTCAATTTCTTAAGATAATTTCCTCTAAAATCTCTCTCTCTTTTTTTTTCTACAAGCAACTGTAGTTTTTGCTATTATTTCTCCTGTTGAGAATTAAACTCCACTCTCAATTATATATTACAAAGGGTGACTGCCGTGGCTTCTTATAATATGAGTATGCATTTCAAACTTCTCTGTGCATTAAATTCTGTGAAAGTCATAAAATTACAATTACTAGTTAGTTCAAAACCTAGTTAAAAAAGGCTGTACTTATAATGAAAATTAATAAAAATATAAGATGAGGCAATGTTATATAAAAGAAACATACTATGTCTACTACAAAAAAAGTAAAAGGCAGAAGGGACCCTATTGACTGTAGTGCTGAGAAAAGATCTCACGTAGAAGTTTGTACTTGAGTACAGCCTCAAGTGTTGGGTAAGATTTGAGTCAGCAGAGAGGACCAGGAGAGGCAATTCTGCCAGTAGAAAGGCATTACTACGAAAGCAAAAAAGCATACAGCATGTTCTGTAGATAGGAAAACAGGTCTGGCTTAATCAGAAGGTTCTTTTGGAGATAGTAGAATGCCAATTTGGAAATAGAAGTAGAGGAGGCCATACATTCCAGCTTAAAAAAATTCAATTCTACCCTTTGTAGCTTGGGATAACCTAAGGGTTTTTGAGAGACACGAGTAGCATGATGAAGAATAATGGCAATATTGCCATGTATATAGGATAGAATGGAGAAAACTGGATGATGAAGCAGATAGGAATTAAAATTTTTTTCTTTAGGAATAAAAAAGAAATGACGAATGTCAAGCAAAAAAGACATGGAAAGAAGTAATGTGATGGGCTAATTCACTGGGGAAGTGGTGTTGGATACAGTGGCTAACATTTGAATGTTGCACATTTGGGAGACTTGGAGAAGACTGATACTGATGACAGTAAGTGTGAAATTAGGAAGGAGCCCCTGGAAGCGGAGAGTGGGGTGTGGAGGGGAAGGTATCACATGTGTCTGTAGAGTCATTCCTGAGTGGGAACACAGCATTTAAGTGGGAAGGTCCATTAGGCATATGTAAGGCTTGAGTTGAGTAGATTCAACTCTGCACAGCCGGAAGATTTTCTTCTCAGTTCACAGCACAGTGCAAATAATTATTCAACTCCCTTTTCCTGCTGATTAGTCAGTGAGTCAAATCAGCCACTGTAGCCATTCCTAATCAGTTAACTTGAGGCCTCATATCTAAAAGCCGCAGACTTACTCTGCCTTCTCCTGAAGTAGGATTTAGAAGCATAAATATCTGGGTAGACTTTAGCTCCAGACATCACTTAGAATAAACACAGTGCGTAAAATCTCTCTGAATCTCTTCTGTTCATCCAGTGGAAAAAAACTATCAAATGTTGCACCCCAGTGCTATTCCAGCTATTGCTATTTCAGCTCAATTTATAAGGGAAAAGATGAATTTACATGAGATCTGTCAGGAAAAAAAAAAATCAAACTTTCAGCTAAGTGCTAGTCCAGGGTTCCCTTTGTAACTTACTTCAGTCATCTTAAAAATCAGCTTCTTTTTACCCGTTCATTTGGTTTTATGAGAAAATGCCTCAAGTTTTCATTTTATTTTCCTCTTTGTGTCTCCATCCAATTTTTACTTTTTCCACCAACAAGTAAGTATGACTGATATTGTTTCCCTGTTTCTCTCCCATTCCTTTATAGATAAGACCCTCTCCCTGTCCCCAAAATGAACAGTGCACCTAAGGCAAGATTGAAGCAGGGCTCCAGCCGCACTTCTGCCATTCACTGGATGCACAGACTTCTGCAAAATATCAACTTTATTCTTTGTCTGCAAAAGATATTTTGATTTTGCAGTTAATTGCAAGATTCCTGTCAGTCCTTTGTTGATTTTTTACCTCTTTGTCTTTTAAAATAAAATATCTCTATTTTATTCTTTGTCTGCAAAATGTAGATTTCGACTTTTCAGTTAATTGCAGGATTCCTGTCAGTCCTTTTTTATTTTTTACTTTTTGTCTTTTAAAGATTTTCTCCTACCAATGAGACCAAACATTCACTTTTTTGCATCGATATCATTGTGAAGAAAATGCAGCACTTATACAAATTTATATGGTGTGATTTATGATCACTAATCTTCAGTGGGAATTCACATCCGCTCACCAAACATCCAATAAGCTTTGACTTTTCTGTGCCCCCACAGGCTGCAATGACTGTCTCTCACTACATCTTTAAGCCTCAAAACTTTCAACCAACAGAACCCAACAAGCTCAGTAGACAAATAGCTGCCACCAGATGAAAATTCTCTCATATTCTTACCTACAAATCAGCACACCCCCAGCCTCTGCACTAAGATTTTCCTTCCAGCCACTCCTTACATGGGTCATCCCTCCTCCTACATGAGATCCAACCCTGACATCGTGCCACATCCTCAGCTCCACAAACTCACAAACGGCTTCTCAGCTTCAGTGGGCCCCTCTGTTTCTGGAATCAGCAGTTTCTTCATTCCTGTGGAATCATTACTATCGTTATACAGATATGTTCTGGCATGTCCCTTCTTAAATAATTTTTTTTCCTTTTGACCAAGTCCATATGCAGTCATGATGCATTTTTTTGTACCTTTTCAAAATTAAACATCCAGAAATGGGGTTCTCTGCTTACTTTCCCTTCTCAATCCTCACCCCATCAACTCCCAACCCCCCGCCCCCCACACACACTCACTGACACCATTGTTGTTAAGATCACCACCATATCATGTGACCAAATCAGATAATATGGTCTGACCGACTTCAATTTATTCTCTTGGAAGAATTGATCTGAGTAGTCTTTCCGCTCAGAAACCCAATCTTAGCTTGGCTTTCATGAAATCACGATCCCCAATATTTAGTCTTACTTTCCTGGGTGTTCTTTTCTCATTCTTGCCTGCCAATTCTAATTTCTTTACCTATCTTATACTGATAAAATTTCATAGAGCTTAATCATGGTTCTATTTTCTGCTGTTTTTATTTTTTAATCTCTTGATGGTCCTGTTGCTTCATATGACTTTATGTTACTATTTATATGTTGAGGATTCCAAAGTTGTGTGTTCAATTCAGTCCTCTACTTGACATCTCCCTTTGAATGTCTCACAGACAACTCATGCTTTAGAAAGAGTCACTTTCTAGAGAAGCCTGCCCAAACCACTAAATTCCCCCATTGTGTTCCTTTGTTAACACTTACCAGAATATGTGCTAATGTATTAATTGGGCTATCTTTTTATTTTTGTCTGCCTACTTCTTTTGATCTGTCTCCACTACAACACAAAAAGTGATGCGAGTCGCCAGGGATCATCTTTTTGGCTAAAATTGATATATACCCAGTGCTTAGCAGAGTGTATAGCATACACTGCATATCACACATTCAATAAATATTTATGTGTCCTATAAATTTCAGCAATGAGAGGCTTTCCATTTAGCAAGCCCTTCATGCGTCCTAGATTGCTAGTAAAAGTGTGAAGTTTAGAATATGACTGTTTCCCATTGCATAGAGCTTTCTCATGTGGACACTACAGATGAATGCAGGGAAAAGAATTAGAAAAGAATCAGTATGAAAGCAAATAAATTCCATGCAATAATAGCTTCTAATCTTCCATCAGCAGCTCCTGTGAGGAAGCCTCTGGTTCCTATTACATGTTGAATGATAAACAGTGCCACCTGGAGAGGTCTCAGGGTGGGATGGAGGGTGGCTCTGGGCAATTCCTGGTTACCTTGGTGCTGACTTTACCTGTTTTCTCCCATTTCAGGAAGTTTCTCAGCATGTGTGTGAGATAATTTTAAACTTTGAATATGCTCTAATGTATAGGAAAATAATCGTTTATTCCCAAATATTTGTCTTTATAAGTTAATTACTTGTAAAGCATCACAGTGGATCCAGACATACTGATATTCTGCATCAGAGAAGAACTTTTATAAATATCCAGGAATATTATCAATATCTTTACTTCTCAATAATAATTTCTAAAAAATATAGAAATACTTAAATGCAGCAATTGGCAGCGAGCTGATTAGAGCTGTAAAGACTCCCTGTCTGGACCTAACCCCTGAGCCAATACTGTCACACTGTTTAGAAAAAATAACATTTTCTTTTTTATTCTTTCTATTTTTAGTCTTTTTATTGGTCTCTCTGTGAGCCTAAATTTCATTGAAACAGTCCCTCTTTTCATCTCAGAAACTCTATTTTTTATGTAATTAACTAGTGAATGCAACATTTGATTGAATTTTCTCAGAAACTTTTCCCCTGACTTAACTGGCCCCTGAGTATTAAGAGCCAGCAGTGTGCTCTCTCTCTGTCTCTGATTATAGTAATTAACTCACTCTTACTCGGCAAACTTAATATAGAACAAGTATTTTATCCAAACTTAAAAAAATTACAAGAGGTTAAAATGTCACATACCTTTAATAAAATAAGAATAACAAAATTAGTTTCCCTATTCCCTATCAAGAAAGTTAATCTTATAACCATTCTCAGATACCATTTCTATTATCATGGAAAGGATTGCTTCATCGATGCCATTTTCTCTTCTTATTACCATCTAGGAATGACAGAAGCAGAGTAATAGATGATGTACACATAAACCAGCTGAGAACACCCTTTGCTGCTCGGCACTTCTGCACACTGTACTATTTTTTAATGAAAAGAGACTTTCCATTTGAAGTAGGCCTCCTTATCCTTACAATCAGTCTCCTTCCATCTGAAACCTGCCATGGGGTTGACAGCTGCAATCAAATGGGCTAAGTGTTACTGCTGCCCTGAATGCTCAGTGTCCTCCCCTTCTGTCTAGAGACCCCGATGATGTGTCCTCAAGCTAAGTGCCCAGGAGAGCCTGAGGGTGGCTCCTTAGCTCCAGCCTCCCTGCAGTGAGCTCCGACCATGAGCTCCACAGAACCTTGGTAGAGAGGAGGAAGTAATTCGCATCTGTAGCTTACAGGGAATGTGTAAAAGAGCTCCCAACTCCAGCTTGCGTAATAGAAAATTGAAGAATAGACTGATATTTCCAGCAGAAATTCAACATGTGAGCAAATTACCAGACATGGCAAAAAGAAATCTAAACTAAGAGAAAGGTATAGGTAACCTTAAAAAGAAGTAGAAGCTGCAAGAAATTACATTTTAAGACTTTTAAGAAATACATTCTGACGTAAGCTCATATAACTGATACTCTGCTGCATTTAAAACACTTTTGTGTCTGTTTCCAGGTGGGTAGTACTGCGGCTTTACCTCTGCAACTAAAAAGCCGTTCTTTATATGTGGAAGCAGAGCACTTAAATGTGTTCTAATCATTTTAAGAAAGTAATATTTATTGTCTTTGCTTGTCTGTAAGCAACTTGTTCAGAGAAAATGTTTACACTTCCCTTTCATGACTGCAGTCCTTGGCACAAGACCTAATTCATAGTTGGTGCTGAGGATATATTTATAAGAGCTATTTGTGACATTTCAATTTCTTGATGGTCTCCAAATCCATTTTGCAGGGTCAGTGCATAGTTTAAAAGGCAGGTAAGCCCCATGCCTATTCTTTACAAGTAGCCTGAAGTTATCCTCTGATGGAGGGAGGAAAATCTTTCTCATATTTGCTTGAATACAGGCAGGGGCTGGCAGTGGATGGGGGAGTGGAAGAACTTGAATTTCTTCTAGCCATCTGTCTTTCTGATTGTCTGCATTTATGGAATTTTCCTCTTTGCATTTCATCTCCTATATATGCTGACCATTTTTCATGAGCCACCATTGCAGTGGCTGAAGTGCCACTGATGCCACTGTGAGAGTTGAGCTGGCTGGGGATGGTCTTGCATTCACTGCAGCCCAGCACAACCATGGCAAGGAATAATGGGCCCTGCATTCCAGATGTCTTTCTTGCTTCATGCCTGAAATAAGTTGCTCATTCTTCCTCACTACGGACCCAGCCTCTCACCGTGTGGCTAATTCCTATTTCTTTTTGGGTCTCCCCCTGTTATTTCCCAAGACCTGCCAACTCCCAAACCCATCATGTCTTGGGCACTTATTATGCACAGCAGTTTCAATTTCTCTTCCTCGCAATTTCAGTGCATCTAGCTCATGGCCAACTCTAATATTTAACTAAACAAAAATAGTTCACTCCCTTAACCAGCTCCCTGGGGCTAGCTCTTAAGCATATTATTTGTATCCTTTGTGTTTTACTAACTATAAGATGTAGAGAAAGAGCATAAGAATTACATTACTAATTGTAAGAAATGCAAGTTTATTCAAAGAAATATAGAGAATAAAGAGCAGAATGAATGGAAAGATAAAGGTCTCAGTATCCCATCACCTACACCTAATCCATTTTAATATTTGGCAGTTTCTATAGCTGAATGTTTTTGTCCCCTTAAGACTCATATGTTGGAACTTGATACTCAATGTGATAGTATTAAGAGATGGGACATTTAGAGATGGGATAGTATTAAGAGATGGGTAATTAGGTCATGAGGGCTCTGCCCTCACAAATGAAATTAGTGTTCTTTATAAAAAGCTTGAGGGAACCTGCTTGCTCCTTCACCTTCCTTCCATGAAACAACACAGCATTCTCTCCTATTCATGTGAGAATGCAGAAGCAACACCGACATCAAATCAGCTAGTGCCTTAATCTTGAATTTACTGGCCTCCAGAACTGTGAGCAATAAATTTCTGTTGTTTGTAAATTAAACAGTCTAAGGTATTTTGTTACAGCAGCAGGAACAGACTGTGATAGAAACTGGTACCAAGAGTGGGGTGCTGCTGTAATATGTACCTAAACATGTGCAAGTGCCTTTAGAGTTGGGTAACAGGCAGACACTGGAAGAGTTTTGAAGTGCCTGCTGAGACAAGCCCATATTGTTGTGAAGAAGCTGTAAAGGGTGATTCTAGTGGGGGCTCAGAAGAAGATGAGGGTGTGGAGCAAGCTTGTGCAACCCTTGTCCAATCCACATATGGCCAGGGATGGCTTTGAATGTGGCCCAGCACAAATTTATAAACTTTCTTAAAACATTATGAGATTTTTTTTTGCAATTTGTTTTTAGGTAATTAGCTATTGTTAGTGTTAAAGTATTTAACATGTGGCCCAAGACAATTCTTTTTCTTCCAATGTGGCTCAGGGAAGCCAAAAGATTGAACTCCCTCGTGCAGAGAAGGTTCAATTTTCTTAGAGATCACCTAAGTGATCAGGATGTTGGTAAAGATATGGATGCGAAGACCATTCTGATGAGATAAATAAGGAAGGTTATTGGAAACTGGAGGAAAAGGTCCTCTTTATAAAGTGGGAAAATACTTGGCTTAATTGTGTTTGTGTCCTAGTGTTTTGTGAAAGGAGCAATGAAATCAGTTATTTGGCAGACTAAATATTTAAGCAAAATGTTGAGGGTGCAGCAAGGCTTCTCTTGCTGCTTATAATAAAATGTGAGAAGAAAGAAATAAAGATGAAGTTTTTAATCATAAGATTAATCTTTAAATCTTAATTTAAAGAGTAAGAAAGTTCTTAGCCTGGCCATGTTGTAAAGGATAAAATAGTGTGTAACGGTGTGGCCAAGCAATCATTTGAAAAGGAGATTAGCAAGGGTCATTGGAAGCCAGGTGCTGTTCATCAATAAACTGGGGAAGAATGACCCCAAAGGCATCTGGAGATTATCAACACTGCACTCCTATAATAGGTCCAGAAGGCCAATGCCTAGGGAACTGGGCAATGTCAAAAGAGGAACCTTCTGCCCTGGGGACCTCGCCCAAGTCTCTGCTTATGGAATTCCAGGACAGCGTTCCTCATTTGCCCCACATGTAGCCCCCAGGAGACAGATGCAGCATAGTGTACAGTGGAAGCCCTTTGAGAGAGCTTAGGTGATAAACCTTGGCAGTGTCTGCAAGATGACTTCTCCACCAGTGTGTAGAGTGTGGGGTCCGGGCTGCCGCCACCTGTATTTCAAAGGATGTCCTACAGAATCTCAAGGCCTAGGCAGAGAATGGCCACAGAATCTGGGCTACTCCAGAGATTCCCTGCTAGGGTATTTCCCATTGGAACTCTAGGGCCAACACCACTGCAGAGAGTCCACACTAGGACAGTGCTCAGTGGAGCCATGGGCCCTAATCCCTTCCCCAATGAATCGTAAAGGTGGCACACATAGTCGAAGAAGGTTGTTCCCAAGCTTTAAGATTTAATGTTGTTTGCTACATTCGATTTTGGAATTACTTCAGGCTAGTTATCCCTTTCTTTCTTCTGATCTTTTCCCTTTGGAATGAAAACATTTGTTCTATGCCTCCCCACCATTTTGGAAGCACATAATGTACTTGTTTTCACAGACATACATCTGGAAAAGAGTTTGCCTCAGAATGAATTATATTATGAGTTTCACTCATATCTGATTTACGTGAGATTTTGAACTTTAAACCTATGGTTGGTGCTGGATCAAGTTAAGACGTTTTGTGCTATTGGGGTAAAATGAATGTATTTTGCATGTGAGAAGGTCATGAATTTTGGGGGTCCAGGGACAGAATGCTATGGTCTGAAAATTTGTGTTCCCTGGAAATTCCTATGTTGTAACCTAATACTCAATGCCATAGTATTAGAAGATGGGACATTTAGGAGGTGGTTAGGTCATGAGGGCTCTGCATGCCTTTATAAGCCCCTTATAAGCACCTTAGTGTGCTTATAAAAGGTTTGAGGGAGCCTACTTGCCCTGTCTTCATCTCCGCTATGCAAGGGACACAGTAAGAAGGCAGTACCTATGAGGAGTCTGCCTTCACCAGACACCACATCTGCTGGCAGCTTGATTTTGGAATTTCCAGCCTCCAGAACTCTGAGCAATATATTTCTTTTGTTTATAAATAATACAGTTTAAGGTATTTTGTTATAGCAGTAGGTATAGGCTAAGACAGCAGATTATCTTCCAATCTTATAAATCATTTGTAAAGTGCATGTATAACTCTTGTATAAAGTATGGATTATAATGAGTACTGTAAGTCCTCATTTAATGTTGACCATATGTTCTTAGAAATGGTGAGTTTAAGTGAAAGATATACAGTAGGGCCTCAAATAACATTGTTTCCTTCAACATTGTTTTGTTCTAACATCTATGAGAAAAAAATGGATTTTGTTGTTCATTACTTTTTGTAAAGTCCCAGTTTCTAAGAACCTTTGAACAAGGTTAAATGAGAACTTACTGTGTATAGTTTTATTTGAAATGCCCTTTTTATTATGTTGAGCATTTATCTGAGTAATTATGTTTTTAGTGTTAAAAAATTCAACTTCTTAACATTTTATTCTATGGAAACAATGTAATTTTTAACTGTTCTCTTATTATTTGACTAAACTTTCCCAGTTCCCCAAATTTTACTATTATACTAATGCTGTTGTTGACACTTTTAATTATTATTATTTTTCAATATTCTTCAACCTTCAAGGAAGTTGCTTAGTTAGGGTATTGATTAAATTTATATAGAAATGCACAAAATGCAAGTGGATTAAATCAATTAACCATTCATTTCTCTCTCAGATAATAGGGCAGTCTCCAGGACACTAAGGTTGATGAGATAATCCAAGTTTTCCTTCTCTATGGCCATGTTGGATGTTTTATTTGTCAATCAAGCTACAAAGAGAGAAAGAGGGAATGGACACAAATATTTCTTTGCAGAGAGTTTGCTCCTTAAATTTCATATGCCATTTCCATTCCCAGCCAACTGGTCAGAATTTAGTTTCACAGTCTCATGCAGCCGTAGGAATGCAGTTTCTGGATGGGTGGCCACAGTTTAAACTGGGGTGCTGGTGGTGTTGGGGCAAATGAAGGGGAGAATAAAACCAGGGGAGCAAGTAGCATACCCTAATATCACAGGGTTGTTGGATCAAAGTATTGGATAATTTTTCTAATTCTTGAAACGTATTTCCAAATTATACTCTAGGACTGTTAATTTTATGTGTCAACTTGACTGGGCTAAGGAATGCACAGATGTCTTGTAAAACATTATTTCTGTATGATTCTGTGGGGGTTTTTCTGGAAGAGATTAGCATTTGAATCAGGAGTCTGAGTAAAGAAGATTCGCCCTCACCAGTGTGGGTGGAAAGCGTCCAATCCATTGAGGGCCCAAATAGAATAAAAAGGCAGAGGGAGGATGGGTAACTTCTTTCTCCTTGATCTATACTCTTCTTCTGGGCTCAGACACTGTAGCCCCTACTAGCAATTTCAGAATTGCAGACTTAAACCACAGGTGCCCCTCAGTTCTCAGACCTTTGGCCTCGGCTGAATTATATCGCCAGCTTTCCTGGGTCCTCAGCTTGCAGATGACCTGTTATGGTACCTCTTGGTCTCCAAAATCATGTAACTATAAGATCATGTGATCCAATTTTTATAATATAGCCCTCACTGTCTCTCTGTTTCTCTAGAGACCTCCAACTAATGCAACTCTGCAAATATTTGCATTTCTCTGGACCCTGATTGTTTTGTTTCAGATTTATTTTTATTGAGAAGATTAAACCTATTCTCACATTAGTTGATGTTGTTTCTTCTTTAGCTCATATCACTTGTTCAGCAATAAATATATATCTATATATATTTCTTTGACTATCTTTAATATCCACTAGGTTTTTGTTTGTTTTGGCTTATTGCCTTGTCTTGAACCAGCTATCCCATTGCACTTTGTTTTGTTTCTCCGATGACACTTAGTCTTTTCCTTTATTTTAATAATTGACCTAGCTGTCACTCTTTTCTATTTATACACTAGCAGAGGACAGGTTATAATAAAGTTAAAAAAAATCTTTTTTAAGTTCATAGCTATATTACACAGCAAGTTTGGTTTTTAAAATTATTTAATTTACAGATGCTTAAATCATCCCAGGTTGTTTACTATTTGGAAAATCTCAACATTTCCTTACACTATGCTAATTTCTTCTTGGTATGTGGGAAGAAGTGAGTGAATTGCTCAGTCACAATAGATCAAAATGTTTTCATCATGTGTTTATTATTAAGAAATCCTTTCATTGGATTTACTGATTGAGGATCACCTAAATGATCATAATCCAAATCCACTAAATTTGAATTAGAGAAACATAAACAGTGGTTGATATGCTTCCAATTAAATATCTCTGTTGCTTTGTCATATACTATTTGGTTTTCTTCACTACTGTATCTCCAGCTAATATAACACATGGAAGAAAATAGGTATTAAATACATACGTGTTAAACTCATTGCTTAGTGAATGAATTATTGAGCATTTCTTTGAAATGTCTGAATAATAACAGATTTCATTAAAAAATTAATTTGTTATTCTGATTAAGTGCTACCCACATATATTTCAAGGTAGATTACAATGGATCACACGAGGCAAGGAGCCTTTAAATTGAAAAATATTTGGAAAATATCATAAATATTCAATTTTTTAGAATGCTATAAAGGATATTAGTATATTGCAGATCTTAAAATGTTACATAGTGAAATTATCTTTTTAATTACAATTCTAAATAATTATTTTACATATGTGTGTATATGTATATTAGCATATTTAGGCACATATATATGCACACATGTGCATAGAATAGAAAATATGTATTAGGTATTCTTTAATTAAATATCAAGTAACAAATTTCTATTTAATTAATGCAAACACATATGGATATCTTTCCTGTGTCATCACTAAATATGGACAGCTTCTGAGTTATGATAGTTCAACTTAAGATTTTTGGGCTTCATGATCATGTAAAAGAGATATGCATTTAGTAGAAATTATATTCTGAGTACCCATACAACATATTGATTTTCACTTTCAGCACACAATTCTGTACATTATTCATGTATTTATTCAACACTTTATTATAAAACAGGCTTTGTGTTAGATGATTTTGCCCAACTGCAGGCTTGCATAAGTGTCTTGAGCATGTTAATAAGGTAGGCTCAGCTAGGCTGTACGTTCAGTGGCTTAAGTGTACTAACTGCACTTTTGACTTACAATATTTCAATATTTTCAACTTAGGATTTTTTTTGAGAGAGAGAGGGTCTCACTGTATTGCCCAGGCTATGGTACAGCAGCTCCATCTCAGCTTATTGCAGCCTTCACCTCCTGGGCCCAAGTGATCCTCTCACCTCAGCCTCCTGAGTAGCTGAGACTACAGGCACACACCACCACACCTGGCTAGTTTTTATATTTTTTGTAGTAAAAGGGTTTCATCATGTTGCCCAGGCTAATCTTGAACTTTTGGGCTCAAGCAATCCACCCATCTCGGCCTCCCAAACTACTGGGATTACAGGCTTGAGCCACTGTGCCTAGCCTATAAGATAACTTTCTATGTTAATGTAAATATTATCTTCACTATAGTAGCTACTATTCACATATGGCTAGCACAACTTAGAAACTGAATTTTTCAATTTATTTAATTTTAACTAGTTTAAACTTAAATATTTACAAGTGTATAATGACTCCCATATTGGCCAGTGTGGTTCTAGATTTTTACGGAATGAAAATGTAGCTGATGAATACAAAAAGCAAAAGTTGATCTTAGAACTCAACGATATGTGAACCAAGTTATTTGAAGCAAAGCACGTTAAATTACCATTTAAAAACGAACTCAGACCCAAAGCGTAAATTTGTATATAGCTAAAACTTTCTGAGACTATACACATTTATTCATGAGGTGATGAGAACCAGTATTTGAAAAGATGACATAATATCAATCTCACAAGTTGGTGCAAAGTGCCGCTTTGATACTACTTTATGTGTAGAGTACTAGTGAATGATTCAATTTGACACATGAAGTAAGAGCAAAAAGTCAAATAATAACTACAAATATCACATTCTATCGTGGGCTGTTTGTAGGAGGGCTATTTTTCAGCGATAGGTGAATCTAGGGCACTTTCCAGTCAAGCCATTTGGAACTCATGCTGCAATGCACGGACCCTGGGAAGACGAGGGCACTGGCCCCCCTGAGGACCTGTTACAGCCTTGTCGCCTTTGCGTGGCTTCCATTGTCAGCACATGGGTCCTTCTTCTTCTCAACTCTTCGGCTGGAATCCTCTGTGACTGAGACACTGATTTTCACAGAAAGCCAACGGACTAACACCTTCCAGTAAAACCCAGAAATGACTTCAGACCCAGACTCTATTGATAATAGCAGAACAAGAGTTTAGAAAAAGACGCAAAGCAAAGGATGAGTTAGTTACAAGGTTTACCACAGAGCAATTAACATATCCCTGGAAGGTATTAAAAGCAGCTATTTACATTTTATAACAAAATTAAAACTTAAGAAAAACCTTTCAGTATTTGTCAAATACGTATACAATTGAACACAGATGAATTTCATCTTATTCCAATTTCCATAAGTAGAAAATTCTAGTATCTTTGGATAGTTCTCTTATTAAGTCAGGGAAACTACCCAACGTTTTCAAAAGCTAGGCAAATGGAAACACTTTTAAGATTTATAATATGAATTTCACTATGAAAATCCCACACTATTAGAAAATGCAGTATTTTCAGCATGAATTATTTATGTGACTTACATTACCATACTGCTGCTATGATTTATCTTAATTTTACTAAGGCATTCAGCACCATGCCTCATGATGTCCTTGTGTACCAAATGGAAAATACATATATATGAGTTGCTAAAAGAACAGATTGAACAAATATATGAAAAAGTATAGACTGAAGGATCATTTTTTACTTAGAGGAAAATCTCTTGTGTAAGCAGGGGGTTCTGTCTTAATGCTTGAACTGCTTTCCATTTTTGTCAAAATTTATAATATGATACATAAACTACATGAAGTTAGTAGGAAGTGCTATTACAGATGCTAGAATATAATGCTAAATAAATTGACTGAGTAGAGCAATAATCCCGTACAGTACAGACAAAATTTAATAGGCTCTGAGTTTCAAAAAGTTATAATAAAATCTCTTTCCATTAAAGGTGTCCTGGCTTAAAAACAAGACCTAAAAGCTATTTTAAAATTAAAATGGAATGATCAGAAAAAAAGATTAGTTAAGTCTATTAATGCATACTTAACAAAGAAAATCAATCCAAGTTGTGGAGACTGTCCCTTTCTTATTTGTCCATACTGGAAGTATTGTGTTCAGCTCATGTCCAGGAGAAAGTGACCAAGATCATAGATATTCTGGAAGGAAAGGCTTTTGAGTGTACCTTGCATTTTCCTCAACAGATTTCAAGTGTTGAACAGATATAGAGGGACAATGCGAAGGATAAAATAATCAAGTAAAGCTGTATGGATGAGAAGAAATGTAATTAAGGGAGTTCATCAAAATTTAGTCTTCTAACCCACATTGGTTTGCTAGATAGCATTTAAATTTGAGAACTTGACTTTGAGGTTGAATATTTAATTTCGATTGAACAGGTACATTTTCATGCTCTATCCAACTTCCTTTGGTGTATCAAGGATAGAATCTAAATTTTAATGTAAGGTGACTCTTGTTTTTAATTTTAGTTTCATTTCTTCTTTTTTTAAAATTCTCCTAACAATTCTACAATATATATTCTAGTATCTTTTTATATTTAAGTCTCTGTGGGTTACCTACATTTGCCAAATAGAGTTTGTGTTTTTCCCATATAGATTTCCATCTGATACAACACTGTTGAGAAGACGATTCTTATTCCATTAAATTATCTTGGCACCTCGAAAAAAAAAATCTGCTGATCACGTATATGTGGGTCTATTTTAAGACTCAGTTCTTTTTATTGCTTCATATGAACTTACCACAAGGCATTAATTACCAAAGCTTTATAATTATTTTGGAATTCAAGTATTTTAAATTCTCCAACTTTGTTAGTTTTATTTTTCTCCCAAACTGCTTTATCTTGGGTTATTTTTTCACTATGCATAACTTTTAAAATACTAAATTTGATAATGTCTACAAATAAGTCTAATGGAGTTTTGATTGGGAGTGCAATGAATAAAAACCTTAAAACGTTAAGAATATGGAAGGTTTCAAACCATGAGCATGGTATTCATTATTTTCAATACTTTCAAGATAGCAGCTCTATTGTCTTCTTGGAATAATCTCAAATGTGCATTAAGCTGTGATTATTTTAGTTTTCATCTGAATGTTGTGTTTCTTTTTTTTTTTTTTGGCTGCATTTCTGATTGTTTTTACATTATCTTTGCTGTCTTTTATTTATTTTGGAAATTCTCTGCTATTACTTCTTGATTTATTACCCATCTTCATTCCATTTCTTTCCCTTGGTGGCGGGGAGCAGGTCCTAATTATATATCTGTCATATTCTTTGTCATTTTCTCTGAGCTGTTTGATACTGTTTTTCTTCTCTTTTTTTTCCTTAAGAAACTCACCTTAACATTCCTTGTTTCCATTTGGATAGTATTTATTGACCTATCTTTGAATTGACTAATTCATATTAATTGTATCTTATCTACTACTATGTTAACAGAAATAGTTGTCATATCTGATATTGTGTTTTATTTAGCATTTTATTCCTAGCTTTTCTATTTTACTCTTTTCCTTAAAATTTATTTTTTCCTCTGACAATATTTTCCCGTATCTTTAGGCACGTTGTTCATCTTTCCTGTGAGATTTTTAAATTACCTTAATCGTAGTGATTTAAATACGGGGGAACACAATCCAGAACACGATCCCTAACACACTTCTTCCTTTTCATAGGAGTGGAAAGGGGCCACAGACCTCATTCCTGCTCACAAAGTCACAACGTCGTTTGGACACACATTTTGTCCTCGCAGTACTGACCCACCCCCAACCATCACAGGATTGCTTTGCCTCGAGATGTCTTCGAGTTCCAGTATTGTCTGGACCAGTCAAGGATGCTACTCATACCACCTCTGCCACGCTGCCTCTGACGTCATCGCCCGTGGCTTCACCTGGTGGATGCTCACGCTCAGCTCTTGCTGCAGCCAGTCTCTTGGTGTGCTGCTGGTCGGCTACCCTCCTTGAATCAATGCATCTGCCCTCATTCCTGGACCTTGCCTTTTTATTTCAAAGAAAATAGAGAAACTGATCTCTCTCCACTATGTTCTGCCCTCTTAGACGGGAACACAGCCAGATTGCATGAGTCCTGAGCTAGTACATTATTTAAAAAGATGAGTTCTTTTTGCTTGTTTGTTTCATATCTACAGATACATACAGACGTTGGGCCCAGAGCCACGACCTACTTCCATTCCTCAGATCCTTGGTTGAGTCTCATTCTTCATTCTGGGCTGCTAATTCATTCTGCTCCTATTTACTGAGTATGCAATGTGCTTAAGAGGCCCTAATAATAACTGGGTTTCTTAGTTTTCTATTGTTGCTATATAACAAATTACATTATTCTTAGTGAACCCCGAGTTACAGCATATTTGCCTTCCAAGCCACTGGAAACTGCTCCAGTCTCTGGAAGCTTCTCAACCTAATAGCACCTGATTTCAGAAATGGTGGTTTGAGGGGGAAAGCTGCCCCAAAGGCCATGCTCACTCCTGTTGGATTCTTCCGTCTTCAGTCATGTATCTACAAACTCTCACTGCCTTGAAAACTTTCAAATTCCTTCAATCATTGATTTCTACATTTTTAGCTATAGCTGCATATGATGTCTCCAGATATAGGTATCCATATATTGATAGAGCTACATATGGTATCTCTATGTATATGTATATACATATATACGTACATGTTATATCTCTGTCTAGATAATATATAGATCTATTTCTAGCGATAGATTCTATTTTGATTTTAAAAAGAATCCATATTTGGACGACCAAGTACATGTGCTAAAATGGTGAAAATGTTCATTTCAGAGGGCTTAACTTAGATACTTTATAGAATAAATAAAAATTCTGACTATGAATAATAAATATATTTAAATATTATTTAATATTCTAACAATATCCTTTATAGAACAAAATGAATTAAAATTTCTTCTGAGGAGAAATATAATGGATATGTAAAGCCTTACTTCATTTACTATCATGAGGAAACAACTAGATATGCACACCTATCTCCAGTTAGCATCTTATTTTCACAGTTTGAGGAGTAAGGTGCAATTAGGATTGATGGTTCTCAGTGATAGCTTTCCAAGAAAAAGTGATTCTCCCTTGTTTTCCTTTGGTTTACTGATGTACAAACACATTATTATACTGTGCTATGCTGCAAATTAAATAAAAACAAATATACAATAACTGAAATGCAGGAGACGCTTAAGTTTCTTTATTAGAGATTATCTGAAACACATACTTTCCTACATAATGAGTTACATTACAGGCATCTGACACAGTGTGATATCCAGAGTCTTCACTTTGCTGGTACAAATTATTTCTTTAAGTACTTTCTATATAGAATCACAAAATACTGTATCATCTTTCTTGGAATATGAGTTTTATTGAAGCTACTTGACTGTGATCTCTTTTGTAGCTGGATATTACCTTATTCAATATTCTCTCAACCACACTACTTACTAAAGAGCCTTGAACATAGGACTAGCTTGATTTGCATGTGGTAGATTATATTAATTTTGTTCAAATCATAGAACTATCTTGATAAATCAGTTTTAAAACTTTTTTTTTCCAAGCTGTTGTAGGAACCATTCTTCTTTTTAATGTACCATTGCTTTGCTAACATATCATGCATTCCATCCTTTGAACAGCTGGCATGATAACCAAAATACATGCAGTGCATTGATTCTTTGCCATGGGAATTACAAGCTGACACAGCATATAACCAGATAATCAACAACAATAGCAGACGAAGATGCCTCTGCTTGATTCCAATGGAGACCCTCAAAGAAGCCAAAAACACATAATTTTATTTTAAAAGTTTATCCAGATTCTAAAATATGAATGAATGAATGCCTGGAATATCTCTCTACAACTAATAGAACTGATAATTTATCTTTTTGTGTCTTACTGTTTACCCCTCTCAAAAACTCTGTCGATTATAGATAAATAATGAGAGATTGGATAACATTGACTGCTGTCAAATCAACTTATATAATATCTTTCCAAATTCAGTAATGTATCAGACTTGTGAGCCAGATGGATTTTGATGCAAAGGGAGCACCCTGAGTGCTGCTCACAGGATTGATGAATCTCAGCTATCACCTGTTTGAGTACAGACAGTGGAGGTGGCAGCCCAAGCTGTGACTTTGACAAGATTAAGTACTATTTTTGATAAGACTCACTAACCTTATTCCCAGGAAGAGTTAGATTTATATAGAGTATACTCTAGTAAGCCAACCACCTCTATTACTTTAGACATATAAGAGCATTTTGAATTTAAAGATAATGAATCTAAATCTCTATTACATATGTAATTTTGAATATGTATATATACTAACAGTTTGAATAAGTAATATTATGTCCCGTCTCCACCATAACGGTGCCTCTGTAAAGAAAATTATATGCAATCTAGCACTACAGAAAGCCATCTGCAAAAGAATTACCTTAAAAAGAGAGATAAAATTAATGATTAGCTCTGCAAAACACATTCATACAATAATATAATTTTAGAAATCATCTAATCCAATACCTTTAATTTACACATGAAATGGTCAAAGCTTAAGCTCATAAATAGAATTTAATTACAGGGCTGAGAACTTTAGTCCTCTATATTTCAGATCATATATCTTTCCTTTCAAATTATCTTGGAAGATCCACTGTAAACTGATATTCATGGAACCCTCCAATGGTGACTGCATTTCAAACTGGGAGTAAGGGCACATGTGGCTCTTTAATTTTATGAATTGACATAATTGCAGAATTAAAGCTATTCCATTTGAACTAAAAGATTTTCTATACTGATACTATATAAAGAACAAAACATAAAGATAATCAGTAACCAAATATCAATAGTAAAGGAAATAAGTCTGAAGAAAATATAAGTCAAAATGTATTGTAATGATGTCTAAATAAAATGTAATATTTCTTTTTTTTTTTTTTAATAAGAGAAAAAATGAAAGAGAAAGAAAAAGTGGGAGAGAGAACAGAATTCTTGCTCTATTGCCCAGGCCAGAATGCAATCTTAAAAAGGTATCAAAAACCTCTTTTATGCCATCAATTATACTTAACAACAGTGACAGAAAGGAATACAGGAAGAAAATAACAAACAAACAGTCAACCAATATTTCATTTAGGTCTGTGGGATACTATGTAAATACTAAACAGTAATTCACTTTCTGTTATATAGTCACTTTCAGAATGGGTATATTATAAATTAACCAAAATCTCCTGCCATTATTGTGCAGGAGTCCAAATCTCTTTGTAATAAAAACTTGTCTTATGTATCTGGGTGCTCCTATATCAGGTACGTATGTATTTATAATCATTGACTTCTATTGTTACATTGATCCTTCTACCATTATGTAATGTGCTTCTTTGTTTCTTTTAGTCTTTATTACTTTTAAAGTCTATTTTATCAGAGACAAGAGTTACAACTCCTGCTTTTTTTTCTCTCTCTCTCCATTTAATTAGTAAATCTTCCTCCATCAATTTATTTTAAGTCTTTGTGTATCGTTGCAAGTTGGATCTGGATACTACGTACCAATGGATTTTAATTTTTTATTCAATTTGCCTGTCTGTAACTTTGATTAGGGCATTATATCCATTTAAGTTTAGAATTAATAGTAATATTTGTGAGTTCAATATTGTAATTTAATGCTAACTGGCTTTTTTGCTCATTAGTTGATGTAAATTCTTCATTATGGAGATACTCTTTACGTTTTGGTGAATTTTTGAGAAACTGATACTGGTTGTTACTTTCTGTTTGTAGTTCTTCTTTCAGAAGATCTTGTAAAACAGGCCTGGTGGTGATGAAATCTCTGAGTGCTTGCTTGTTCATGAAAAATTTTACTTTTCCTTCGTTTTTAAAACTTAGTTTGGCAGGATATGTGATTCTGGGTTGAAAATATAAAATGTAATATTTCTATGTGAGTATTTACTAATATATGTCCAAAATTTGTTTGGTAGTGAAACAAAACACAAAAGCTACAACATACCATCCACTCCCCCAAAAAACCAACAAAACAAAATGGATTGCAGTACAATATCTATCCCATTTATGCACAAAATACTGGATGAATAGAACTGCATGAAGTCCAGAAAGATATACACAAGGAATTTTCCTGTAATTGCCACTGTGGAGTGGAATTAATGGAAAGAGGGGACGTTTTTCTTTCCTGTCTTAAAAAACTCTTTACATTTCAATTGAATGTCCATACATTATTTTGTAATAATATTTTATTCTAAAATACTACTGTTTTTGAAATGTGTAATCTAAAGAAGTTAATTGAGTGAATCACCAGATAAGGATACACTTTTGTGTACAACAGTTGTAAGCACTGCCTGAATGACAGAAAATACGCCAGAGAGATTAGGAAATGTGATAGGCTCCTATTCAGAAGCAGCATACTAACAGTTATGTCAACAAAACACAGGCTCAAAATAATTATTTTAGAATGAGAGAACATTGTTATCCTGAGTTATTGGCAAATACCTTTAAAATCTCTCATGTTAAACTAATGGTTATATGCTATCATCGATCTATAAGAATCTCATCAAGCAATTTGCTCCAGACAACTACAAATTCCCCCAAATGTATGTGTCTAAATAGCTGAGAAGACACTGTCTTATTATATGTACGTTGTGAAAACATTCATACAGAAGCACAGTCCTCTGATCTTCTTTCTGACAAACTCATTGTCTCCCTCAGTTAAGTGAGCACTAAATTGTGAGATTGAGTTAACCTTGTTATCACAGGTTGCACGACTGGAAATGTTAATGTCTTCTTATCTAAGTGTTCTCAAGATGAAGCTATAGTATGAACCTCAATTATCCCCTGGATAAAAAACACCATACATTTCCTAAAGTAAAAATAATTGTTATTAGTTCAATATTCTTTCTCTTCAATTAGATAAAAAGTCCCCAGGAACTGCATTAAGAGTAGTTGAGACTCAACCAATCCATTTTTATCCTCAGTCCTTATAAAACGTGAGCATAGGCCAGGTGTGGTGGCTCACGCCTGTAATCCCAACACTTTGGGAAGCCAAGGTGGGAGGATCAGTTGAGGTCAGGAGTTCGACACCAGCCTGGCCAGTATGGTGAAACCCTGTCTGGACTAAAAATACAAAAATTAGATGGGCGTGGTGGTGGGTGCCTGTTTTAATCCCAGCTACTTGGGAGGCTGAGGTATGAGAATCACTTAAACCCTGGAGGTGGAGGTTGCAGTGAGCTGAGATTGCACTACTGCACTGCAGCCTGGTGACAGAGTGAGACCCTGTCTCAAAAACAAACAAAACAAAACAAAACAAAAACCAAACAAACCTGAGCATGGATTAGTCATTATTTATTTGCCTCACTATCTGCTTCAGAGGAAGACATAAGAAACCTAGACTTAAATAAATTTAGCTTTCAACTTCTGTTAATATTTCTCGTATGACCATTACTGAATTCATATATTCAAAGATGGATCTTGAGCAATTGGGCTCAATGATTATAGAAATGATTAAATATGATTAAAATACTAGATTCTATGACTAGAATCTAATGAAACCAATTATCTGGATCTAACATTTTCAGAAATATCTATTGTATAGTGAATCTACTTTTAGATTGTAAAAGTCTATGACAAGAGTATTTAAATGAGAAAAACAATAATGAATTTCTAGCCCATACAAAAGCCCAACTTCTTTGAATATTACCTAAATACTCTGACACCTTTATAATTTTTAACCGTAAGATTTCTTTCTTTTTAAAAAATAAAATATAAAAAATTTAAATGATAATTTCCCAGTAAATATTCATGATCTTTCTTTTTCTTATTTTCTGAACAACAACAACAACAACAAAAACATCAAGTTGCAATAGCTACTTGGGAGTAAATTCTTTGATATATAATGCTTAAAATTCTTCGACATTTTTACTGTTCATTTCAATAAAGTCAGCATTTAAAGATTATGTTTTTATCTTTCATTTCCTTGAAGGTTTAGAAGTCAGAAAAAATCGAGGTCCTGGGTATTCCACTTTTTCTATTATTATAATACTTTTTTCAAAACTTATAAAGGAATAATTTTTGGATGCCAACTATTTATTTATTTATTACAGATTCTTCATCAAAAGAGTATAATCTGCATTGGCATACTACAGTAGACAACTGCATATACAGCCAGAATTATTTGGTAAATCCTTGGTTTTACAGTGTACTTATTAGGTATCTGCAGAGAAACAGAACAAGTTCTGCATATATATGTGTGTATATATATATAGACACACACACGTGTGCACACACACATAAGAAATTGACTTGTGCAATTATGAAGGCTTAGAAGACTCACAAGCTGCCATCATCTGCAACCAGAAGCTGGAGACCTGAAAAGCTAGTAGGGCAATTCAGTCCAAGTCTGAAGGCCTCAGGACCAGAAGAGTCAATGCTGTAAGTTCTTGTTCAAGGAATAAAGAAGATGAAATTAAAGGTCCAGCTCAAGCAGTAAGGTGGGAATAAATGGGGGAAATTCTTCCTTCTACTCCCTCTTAGTTCCATTTGGACTCGTAACAGATTGAATGATGCCCACCACATTGGGGATGACAATCTACTGATTGCACGAATTCAAATGTTTATCTCATGCAGAAACCCCCTCAGAGACACACCCACAAATAATGTTAATCTGAGCCCCTGTGACCAGTGAAGTAGACACATAAAAATTAATCATCATAAGCCAATCCCCTGTTAACTAGGCACCTATATGCATCTTATTTAATCTTACATAAGGACAAAGCAAGGTCATGCAACTATCTTTCACACAACTAAAAATATTAACTTCTTTCCCAGAAGAAGAGGTAAAACACTTGAGTGATGTTTACGATTCTTCTCGATAACCTATAAATTAAATATTATAATGTAAAATTTACAATACCTAAATACAATGAAAGAGAATTAATATATCACTGTTACATGATTATGAAATTAAAGAGGAAAAACATTATATCATGTACATACACAAATAGACATTTATAACAAAATAAAGTAGACATATTTATAACAATTACAGTCCTCATTTCTGTGACTGTTCATAGTCATAGCTGGTATTTATAACTACCCATTATGTATTCTCTTTGCTTTTTCTGCTAACCATTCTGTACTACTTTTGCTTTCAGCAAGCACCTCAGCTGGTCTTGATTTTTTACCTGGATACATGATCCAGACCTTCCATTTTGAAGTCTCTGGGTCACTATTAGTAATTTCCAGATTGTGGTGTTGTAGTTTTCCATTGATCTTAATCACAGGGCATGGTAATACTAAAAGACACCTTAAAGGATCTCCTATATTCCAGACATACTGTTCCTTACTCCTTCTGTGGATTATCAGTCCAGTTTCCTAACGGAATTTAGGAGCAATCACCTCAGCCAAAACTGTAACTCCTCCTGTGGTCTGTTGAATCAGTGTTATGTGGAACCCAAAGTGGCTGGATGGCAGTCTTAATTTCCAGTTCAATGGAATTAAAATCACTGTTTCCTGAAGAAAGCAATCTTTCTTCTGGAATTTTTACCTCTAGACCAACAGACCCTAAAGTCATAGGAACAGGAAGCAAAAATTTTGCTGGTAGGTCATTAAGTGTAATAGTAAGTGATGTCACTGCAATTTCTATCCCTTGATTCCTGGACCCATGAGTCTTGACTGTGAGAGAAATAGCATGATATATTGGCCACTGATTCAGAACACATATAGCCTTCTGCAGTACATGGCCCCAGCCCTACAGACTATTGCCACCTTGCTGAGTCTTCAAATGGACATTCCACCATGCTATAAAGCAAGCTGCTTCAGGATGGTTGGCAACATGGTAATACCAGTGAATTTCATAGTATGGGCCCATTGCCACACTTCTTTGGATGTGTAGTCTGTATAGTGAGTTCCTTGATCAGAAGCAACACTATGGGAATACTATGGCAATGGATAGGGATTATGTAAAATCATAGATGATAGTTTTGGCAGAAGCACCATTGCATGTAGGGAAGGGCTAATGGTAGCATACCAGATACCAGGAGATGTGTTAATCTGCTCAAGCAATGAAATCACATCTAGTACAGCAGCTGAAATTGGAGCCATCACCTAGTTAAGCTTATAATACTCCACTGTCATTCTCCAAGATGAGCTATCTTCTGTGCAGGCCAAATAGAAAAGTTTAATGCAGATGTGGTGGAAATCATCAACTCTCATCTTCTGAGACCTGATGGTGGCACTAATTTCTGCAGTCCTTCTAGGGATGCAGTCTTCTCCTTATTTATTATTTTCCTAGGCAGAAGCAGTTCTTACGACTTCTGCTTGGCCTTTCCTACCACATTAGCCCCATTTCAGAGGTCATGGAATCAACATGAAGATTCTGCCAGTTACTAAACATTTTTATTCCATTTATGCATTTTAAAGCTGCAGAAATAACCATAGAAACGGTTCAGGGACACAGTGGACCCACTGTGAGACAGACCACAGATAAAACTTCATGGATCACCTGACTTCCATAAGCTTCTACTCTGACTGGTGGGTCATAGTAACAATTTTCATGTCCTAGAATTAGTATCAGTTCAGAGCCAGGGTCAATTAGTCCCCGAGAGGTCTGATTATTTTCTGTCCCCCAGTGTACAATTACCCTGCTAAAAGGACAGAGGTCCTTCTGGTGAAGGCTGGGAAAAAGATTAACCTGGAATTTGGAGGGCCACTTCTGGGCATGGGGAGGACAATTCCACTGGTGATGAGAGGCCACTTTCACTGGCAAAAAAAAAAAAAAAAAAAAATCATCAGAATTTAGAGATCGATGATCACAACTCCAGCAGGATCTTTCCACATGTCTCCGTTTCGAATTGTACCATCCGTATCATTGATGGACTTTTTTCCCCAATCAATGCCTTTAATAATAGACATGCTGTGAATTCGGAAGTTCATTTGTGTTGTAATTCAGCCACTCATAAGATGAAGTTCTGCCTTTTATTTTTAGGGATTTCAGCCCTGCTGCTGGAAAAGAAAAAAGTTTCCTTCAGGATACACATAAAAGCTCTTAGGTTATTTACGCAGCACTTGAGATGGGAATGGAAATCTCTGATCTCATCCTTTTCTTTCACCATGTAGTCCAGCAACATTAAGAGCAATCACTGAGCATCATATTATCCCTTAGTTTTCCAAAAATATTTGAAATTATGATATACAGTCATCTCTTGCTATCTACAGTGAATCAGTTCCAGGATTTATGTGGATATCAAAATCTAACTGCTCTTATATGAAATAACAGAGTATTTGCATTAACCTATGCACATCTTTCTGTATACTTTATCTCTAGATTATTTAAATACCTAATGCAATGCAAATGTTATATAAATAGTTGTTACACTCTGTTTTTTATAAAATAAAACTTGTATTATTTGATTTTTTTTGATATGGAATCTTGCTCTGCTGCCCACGCTGGAGTTAAGTGACACAATCTCGGCTAACTGCAACCTCCACATCCCTGGTTCAAGCGATTCTCATGCCTCAGCCTCCAGAGTAGCTGGCACTACAGGCACCTGCCACCACATCCAGCTAATTCTTTTTTTTTTTTTTTTTTTTTGTATTTTAGTTGAGATGGGGTTTCACCATGTTGGCCAGGATGGCCTCCATCTCTTGACCTCATGATCTGCCCACCTCAGCCTCCTAAAGTTCTGGGATTACAGATGTGAGTCACCACACCTGGCCTTTGATATTGTTATATTATTATTTTATTAGTTTCTCAAAAATATCTTTCATTCATGTTGGTTAACTCTGCAGATATAAAACATGGGGTTACAGAGGGCCAACTGTATAGAGTCACTTAGCTCCTTGCTTCTTCTTAGTGGTTGATTTATAGTATCCAATGCAAGTATTTTTAGTGTCTTTATAAGTAGTTTATGCCTAGGACTATTAGTGCATTCTTTACCATTGGAAATACAGTTATTAGCATCTTTAGCATTTTAGCATGAGAAATTGGCTCCGTTAATTGTGGAGACAGAAGCCTCAGGATCTGCCATCTTTCTTTTCTTTTTTCTTTTTTGACAGAGTCTTGCTCTGTTCCCCGTGCTGGAGTGCAGTGGCATGATCTTAGCTCACTGCAACCTCTGCCTCCCAGGTTCAAGCAATTCTCCTGCCTTAGCCTCCTGAGTAGCTGTGATTATAGTGCCTGCCACCATGCCCAGCTAATTTTTGTATATTTAGTAAAGATGGAGTTTCACCATGTTGGTCAGGCTGGTCTTGAACTGCTGATCTCAAGTGATCCACCTGCCTTGACCTCCCAAAATGCTAGGATTACAGGCATGAGCCACAGTACCCAGCCAGGATCTGCCTTCTATAAGCTGGAGACCATGGAGGAAAGCCAGTGATATAGTTCACTCTGACTCTGAAGTTCTGAAACCCAGATGAGCTGATGGTGCAAATTCCACTCTGAGGGCCCAAGATGATGAGATGTCACAGCTCAACCAGTGAGGCAGGAAAATAAAATATTTATTCTTCCTCTGCTTTGGTTCGATTCAGGTCTTCAACAAATTGGATGCTGCCCGTCTGTATTGGGAAAGACAATTTACTTAAAACAAAATGTTCATCTCACCCAGAGATACCTTCACAGATACCCCCAGAAAAAAATGTTAATTTGGTCATCCTATGGCTGGTCAAGTTAACAAATAAAATTAACCATCACACACAGGCAGTGACTATTTAGTTTTTGGGTATGGTATGCTAAGAAAGATTTTAACTTAATCATCGTCCCCATGGTTTCCACCTAAACACAAAGTAAGCCTATTTTTTGAATGTTTTATGTTCTGGCTGTTCCTCCTCTCCTCCTCCTTATTCATCTTCTGAAATAAATGTACTAGACAGCACTTGTTTACAGAAAGTCTTGGATAAAATTTTATTCAGATTAAAATTTCCTTTGCAGGAAAACCATTTTTGTCAATAGGTTACTGCAATTCACCGAGAAAGATTGCTGCAAATTTATCATACAATCTTCACATGATGCATTTTTGCAGTTTTAAATTTTCCCACACACTCTAGTCATACTTAAACACAATTCATTTAGCAAATCATCTCCTTTTTGTCATTCACTTCTCATCAGATTTTTGACAATAATCATTGCTTCCCATTGTGTCAGTATGGTCTCAATGATATCTGCATTTATTGTAGGTACCATTTCATAATGAAAGGTATTTTTCAGTTATTATAACATTACATATCATCTTAAAGCTTTTTAGAAACCACAAAACTTACATAGGTTATTTCAATTTTATGCTTAAAATTTTCTGCAGGAAATATGGTGCTATGTGTGTGGCAAGGCTCTGAATTTCTCAGCCTTCATTTCTCTCTGTACACTCTGAATTTCATACTGTCTTTTGATGTGTAGACTTTGCTAGGCCTCCTAACTTGCTTGCTTTTGTAACAGACTATTTCACTATTCTAAAAATTACTTTTATTTAATAATGGGAGGAAGACATTCCAAATGATGCACACACAACAGGTTCGAATATCAGGAGAATAAGCTGTATTTTTTTCAAAATGGAAGCAGAGATTGAACTGTGATTCCTGTATCTCGTATTCCCACAAAGGCTTGCACACAGCGGAAAAGTTGAGTGGAGAAATCTTACCCAAACAGTCCCTGACCATCATTGGTTTGACTTACGATTCTTCAACTTTACTGTGGCGAATGTGCACAAGTAATACACATTGAGTGGAAGCAGTACTTCAAATTTTTGCCTGGGCGTGGTGGCTTACACCTGTAATCCCAGCAATTTAGGAGACTGAGGCTAGTGGGTATCTTGAGCTCAGGAATTTGAGACCAGCCTGGGCAACATGGTGAAACTCCATGTCTACTACAAATACGAAAATAAAAATAGCCAGACATGGTGGCTCATGCTGTAGTCCCAGCTACTCGGGAGGCTGAGGCAGGAGAATCACTTGAACCCAGTGGGTGGAGGCTGCAGTGTGCCAAGATCATGCCACCGCACTCCAGCCTGGGCAACAGAGCGAAACCCTGTCTCAACAAAATAAATTGAATTTTGTTCTTTTCCTGGTCTAATGAAATGCAGTAGATACACAGCCTCCAGTCAGCCACAGAATCACATGGGTAAACAACCAATATTTGATAACGAGCTGTGTTGCCAGGTGATTTTTCCCCAATGATAAGCTAGTGTAAGCGTTCTGATCACGTTTAAGGCGGGCTAGGCTAAATTATGATGTTTGTCAGATTAGCTGTATTAACTGCGTTTTTGATTTACAATGTTTTCAACTTATGATGGGTCTGTTGGGACATCCCCCCATCATAAATTGAGCAGCATCTGTATGATAAGTTCTGTTTCCATGCCCACCACAGTCTTTATGCTAACTGCAAGCTGGGTTCACTCACTTCACATATCTCTTTTTAATAGTACTTGACTAGAAACCACAAAAATTATTAGAACAGAGTTTATCCTACATCTAAAAATTACCTACAGCGTAATAAACAGGTATTCTAGAGATACATACATATGTATACACATATATTATTTGAATTACATATTTTAGATTATAGGAATCTCAGATAAGGATTAATTTTATAGAGTTGGCACCCTATTTTCAAAATACAAATAGAAAGCATAATTCATATAGACATATAACTAGCATAATTCTGCAAGATAGATATTTTCTTAATTAAAAGTAACCAGGATAAATGAAGTTTTCCTTGTCCTCATTCATATCATCTTCTTTGATGGCTCAATACAATTATCTGCACCATACTCAAATATATCTCACACTATTTCATGCCCTATCAACCCCCTTCCTAGGTTCAGGGTTGATAAGTAATTGAAATTCAGGGTGCAAATTATAGCATCTTTATTATCAGCTTATATAACTCAAGATATTTGCTCCTATTTGAGAAACAGTATACAATAATGATCAAAAGTAAATATTTGAATCTCAACCTCTTTACTTACTACTGGCATGACGTTGGGCAAGTAAAATAACATCACTTTATTTCAGGATTACCACATGTAAAATGGGCTTCATGCCTACTCAGAAGGTCAAATGAGGTATGTATTGTTATTAAATGTTTTGTGCAAATACTGCCTCATGGAAAGCACCAAACTAGAGTTGCTACATTCTACTATAAGATTTGTCTATGATTCCATTTGATTTGCATTCTACATCAATGCATACATTTCAAAATTGTCTAATGTATCTGCCTGCTAAAATTCTTATGTGGCTCATTCTTTCTGCTCCCTGAGAAAGACAATGTTTTATTTAAAACACTGACTATTAAGGAAGAAAAAACTTCAAAATATCTCCACAGTATACTATAGTTGCTTTCTGTATCATGCAGAGAAGCATAATTTTGGTTTTTTAAAAATGTTCATGTTGACTCTATGCATCTGAAATAAAATATGTAAGTTAGTTCATTAGTAGGAGGCTTTTTTTCTTTTTTTGGGGGGGGGACAGAGTCTTGCTCTGTCACCAGGCTGGAGGGCAGTGGCTCAAACTCAGCTCACTGCAACCTCCGCCTCTTGGGTTCAAGCGATTCTTCTGCCTCAGCCTCCCAAGTAGCTGGCAGCACAGGCACGGGCCACCACGCCTGGCTAATTTTTTTTGTATTTTTAGTAGAGACGGAGTTTCACCGTGTTGGCCAGGACAGTCTCGATCTCTTGACCTCGTGATCTGCCAGCCTCGGCCTCCCAAAGTGCTGGGATTACAGGTATGAGCCACTGTGCCTGGCCAGTAGGAGGTTCTTAAAGTGAACAATTGACATTAAGATCATATAATTAAAAAGATGGGTTTTCTATTACATAGACGATATAAGATTCATTAAAAAAAATAAGCTTTTCACTAGATAGTAAGGTGAATTTGATATGAGAATTCCACAGTATAAGACAGGCACAAAAATACAAACATTACAAAGAGTTTTTACTCTGATGTAATTTTTGGATAATATGCTATGACAATATTCAATAATAATTTTAAAATAATATTTCTGTTCATATTTGTGGGTTTCTTAAATTTTAAAGTGTGCTGGACATATGGATAAGATGGTTTTGAAATCTAAGTGGGACAGCAACTTGCCCAGATCTCACTCTTAGGAGAAATTTAAGGCTGCACTGGCACAATCTAGCAGAGCTCGATACTTCTGTGTCTCTAAGAATGTTGGTGTGATCATGCAAGAACTGAGCAAGCGCTGATGAAAAGCCAGCGGGGACAAAAGTTGAGCTTCCGAATCCTTTTATTTTTAGATTTTACCTTGAGAACATGACATTTCAGAAGCTTCAGACCACTTTTCTCAATTAGGCTTCTAAAGAATGTATGATCCTAGGATGTTTATATACACTGATATCGAGGCTGGAAATTTCAAGCTGTTTTTGGAATTAGTGATGATTCACCATAATCATCTGAAAAAAGCTCACATCCTAGTGATCCCTAGGGAAAATAGGAATGGGCAGAGGAAAGCAGAGTTATAACCTTACCAAGGCAATGTCTAAGCGTACTGAGATTGGTTTGCTTTCTTTCTCATCTGTGCACCTAAAGACTTCTATTCTCATGAGATTCAAACAGGCAACTTGGAGTGTTAAATAATTTCTAAGAAATTGTGTAAAAACAAAGTCAAGCTACCATTCTATTTCTTCATGTCATACATGTAGAAAAAAATTTCCATTTAGAAATAAAATATTTCAAGTGATTATTGGTAATTTTTACTATTTACTGTTTTCATTAACCTATCATATTGAGTTTATCAAATTGATTTCAATTTAACCTTAATTACAAATTGATTAGTAAAAATTTTCCTTGTGTATCCTTGTTCCATTGTGTTGAAATATATTAACAATTCAGGAAAATTCTTTCTAAAGCAATTCTGTGGTTTAAATTAGGCAATACAGTTGTTATTAAATTGCATTTAATTACAATGCAATAAACCTTGACTGTTTTATAATCTTCCAAGTACTCTCATATATTATATTGCATCTGATTCCTATGTTAGCTTTGTAGGATATGTATGTCAGTACCATAGATCTACAAAACTAGTGTTAAAAGAAAACTTTAGCCAAATTAAATTTAGCAGTGTATTTGAGCAAAGAACAATTCATGATTTGGACAGCACTCAGAACCCAGAGAGGTATGGAGACCTCCACAAAGTAATGTGGATAGACAGTGTATATAGAGAAAAAGAAACTGAGACACAGAACTATCCTGATTTGGTTACAGCTGGGCATTTGCCATATTTGGGCATGGTATAACAAAGTGTTTGTTTTATATGGACATATTCTGATTAGTTGATAGGCTATCAACTAATAGGCTGAAGCTCACCTGCAATGATCTGCTGAGATTCAGCTATTTGTTACATCATATTAAGTTGCAGTTTGCTTACATACTTAATTAGGTGAAAGTTTGCTACTTATGGATGCAAGATATAGAGGCAGCATTAGGACAAATTTAATTTAACAATTCTCCTCTTTTGATCAGCCTTCTAATTTTGAGAGATTCACCAAAACTTCGGCTGTTGATGTCACTCTTTGTCACCATCATAATGGACTTGTTTGATCTCAGCATGGAATTCAAAATTCTTGATGTCAGCTCAGCTAAATTCATTCATTCTTTCTTTGTTTCCTTCTTTCTTTTTTCCTTCTTTTTTCTTTCTTTTTCTTGAGACAGAGTTGGCTTTATCAGTCTGACTCTTGAAGTGCAGTGGTGTGATCATGGCCTGCTGCAACCTCTAACTCCTGGGCTCAAGTGATCCTCCTGACTCAGCCTCCTAAATAGCTGATACTAAAGGCACACATCATCATGCCCAACTATTCTTTTTAAAAAAATTTTTGCAGAGAATAGGTTTTGCTATGTTGCCCAGGCTGGTCTTGAATGCCTGGCCACAATCAATCCTCCCACCTCCCAAAGTGCTGAGATTATAGGTGTGAGCCATTGGTGAATGTTTCTTTAGGGTCGCTTCATGTTTTTGTTATTCCAACTATAGTGAGAATATTTGACTTATAAGGAATGGCTGCAAGCAAGCATTTAAAACTCTTGAGAGGATAAAGCTCATCAGAAAAGCTATTATGATGGGAGGATAATACTAAAAGACTGACCTATACTTCTTAACAGGAGTCTCCACAAACCAAACTAGTTAAAATCAAATATATGTAAAAATAAGCCAGAAGAGAATTCTACTTGCTTTAACCAAATAACTTGTTTGTTGATTTATTACAACTTTGTTACCACTCTATCCAAAATATTTATCAAATACAGTGGGAGATACCTCCTAGACAACAGACAGTTCAAAGCAATACAATTATCTAAAGCTACTTTAGCAAGGAAATTTAAAGAAGTCTGCTGGGCAACTCTAACCTTTGTGGTAGAGTCAGCTGTAGTAGCTAATATTTGAGAGATTTCTAAAATTATAAACCTATTTACATTTATGTCACATCAACAGAAGTAACATGATATGGTTTGCCTGTGTGCTCACCCAAATCTCATTTTGAATTATAGTGCCCACAATGCCCACGTATCAGGGGAGAGAGCTGGTGGAAAGTGATTGGATCATGGGGGCGGTTTCCCCCATGCCATTCTCCTGACAGTGAGTGAGTTCTCATGAGATCTGATGTTTTATAAGGGGCTTCCCTCTTCACTCGGCACTCATGCTGTATCCTGCCACCATGTGAAGAGATGCCTTCTGCCATGTTTGTAAGTTTCCTGAGGCCTCCTCAGCCCTACAAGACTGAGTCAATTAAACCTTTTTTCTTAAAAAATTACCCAGTCTCAGGTATTCCTTCATAAAAATATGAGAATGGACTAACATAGAACATTTTATTTAAAAAATGTCAATTTAGAAAAATTTATACTGTTGGCCAATTGCTCTTTTTTCCATAGTGCAAATTAATAGGTTTAGAGTAATGTTCAGTCTCCAGTTGGTTATGGAGTAGCAGTGGCGCTGTTAAAATTCCTAATACACACTGGCCCCTTACTTTCCACTTATGAGACTTGGGGTTGTCCATATGTATGGTTAAATGATCATTAAGTTCTCAAATCCTCTACAGATAAAAACATGTTCTGGAGGGGAAAAACAGACAGTTCCTTGTGGATTACCTTGTACATTAAGAGTCACCGGTAGAAAAGCATTAGTAATATTTATCTAAGGCTCCATTATTGAATCATTGCGTGGTTGGAGGATACTGACAATTAAGGGATTAAGGTTATAAACCTGTCTACAAACTGTCCAATTATCTTTCTTTTGATTTCCTTATTCAATTTCTGGCAAAATTTAACAGCAAAACCTTCACTAAAGGTTTTTTTCTACTGTCAGATATTAACAGGAAGTCTGAATACAAAAATCTTAAAGCCCATTCCTACGGAAAGAACCAGATATACTTGAAATATCTGTAAAATTTGCTACAGGGTGAACCACTGAATCTTTAAGATTATGTAAAAATTTAGGTTTAACATGACATATCCAATATTCACGTAAGCTCCCCATGGAAGCTATCAGTTGTAATATTAGTCATTGTATTATCTTGCCATGCATAAACAGAAAATAAGAACAGAGAAAATAGGAAAGAGAACAAAGGTTTTATAGTGACAGACAGAAGTCCTAAATCATGATTTTAGGATAGCTGTCTATTAACAGGATGCCATTTACTTCTAGGGAAAAATCTTTGCTCACCAGCTATACCTTGAAGTCTCCAATGAGTGTATATGCTTCAGTCTGGAGGGGTCCTTTGAGTTGAGTTGATTGACCCTGATGGCACAAGGTCAGTCAACTCAATTTAAGCCAATATATGAGGCCCTGAAGCTTTGCTGCAAAGAGGAACTTGATATGCTCTTTTTCAAAGGGATTCAAGGGAAGTCCTTTTTTAATGCTATGTCTGGGGTACTCAATCTATAGGTTCTAGGTCATGAAAAGTTGTCATTAGTTGGTGGATCACAAAGGGCTTATTTTACATAGGAAAAAGTCTACTTTGACCTAATGCATTAAATACTTGGAATATCGAGTACTGTCAGACTCTATAAGAGCAGGAGATACATAAGTTTCCATTACAAGGGAACCAAGCCTTCCAGTAATGATTTCATTAGAGGTCAATCTATGGTTCCTACTGGGAATATCCCATTGCCATCAAGGTCAAGGCAATTAAATCTACAGTTCCTACTGGGAATAGATCCCATTGCCATCAAGGTCAAGGCGTTGCCTTTGGCCAAGGCAATTCAGTTGATACAGTTAGTATTGCCTGGTGCCACTGTGTTTGTTGTAATACCTTATGTAATTGTTTTATAAAATTGTCCACAATAATGGGTTATTTTATTTCTGGAGATTTATCCAGGGGTACTCCAAAAAGAAAACACATTTTACAATAACCTTTTTAGCTATTGATATAGCATTAGTATATCTGCATGGAACAGCTTCTATGCAATCAGAAACCATGCAGGTCAGGGTAGGGACAATTGAATAAAATACAACTATACATGTTCAAATGTTCTAGCAGACACTGAAAATGTAAAACCTGAGTTTTTTTATTGTCTTAGAATATGTGTTTGATACATGAAACATCAGTTATAAATCATGTCAGCAATTTTAGAAGTCTCATTACTCCCGTTTTTAAAATAATTTGTATTATTTTATCTACCCCAACACGAGTCATGAGTGCAGAGCTCTTAGTAATGAAATCTTTAAGGACTCAGCAAGGGCCAGGCAGCAATCCAGGCTTTCCTTGAGTCTGTGCTTAAAATTGATTTGCATTTTCTTAATTACCAGTTTTGTTTCTCCAATTTAGCTGCATAGCATTATCAAAAAATAGGTTATCATAAGTAATTTGAATGGGATCAATATTATGGAGTTTATTCAAATGGCATATTTAAACAATTTCAGTACTGGCTGACTTAGCTAAAGCATTTCCTTGGTATTCTTGTTCTGCTTGACGTTGGTTAACAGTTTTATGAAACTAATCAGAGTTCTGAAAATTCTTACCCAGTGTGAGAATTTCCATATTTCTAGGAATTTCATGTAATTTCTAGAACAGATATTAACAGACTGTCTATACAAATACAACTCAAAGAGAGTTTAGCATTATGTATTATTTCACAATGCTTCTCATATAATTTAACATATCAAATAAGTTTGTTTAATATCTGTATTTTTACAAGGAAAAATATCCTTTTGAGGAGTTTGAGTGCCCATCAAGAAAATCTCAAAGTGAATTAAAGGTAAAAAAAAAAATAAAAAAATCTTAATCCTTAAATTGATTTCGGGGAGTTTTAAAACGTATCAAGGGTTTAAGCTCTTGATCAAAACAGGATCACAGACCACTGCAAATAACAGTCATTCATGTAACCACAGTGAGTATGTAAAGGCATGAGAAGCAAATTGAGAAAGTTACAGAGTTGTAGAAAACCCCCAGCATTTTTGATAGAGAGGACTCAGTCTTTTTAAGGAATCAAAAACCTAATGAAGGTGACATAGAGCACAGAAAGTTATCTTGGTAAAACACTGGAACTTTATTTTCTAGGCCAATTACATAATAGGTAAAGAAAAACCTTTCACAATTTTCTATTAAAAGACAACCCATATTTCAAAAAAATTCTGGTTTTGACACAGAGAATCATATTCCAGCTTTGTACCAGTGTATCAAAATATTAAAGCTCAATTTTTAGAAAAACTTATAAATAATTCCTTTTTAATCTTAACCAGCTTGATCACACTAAAATTCCTTTCAAAAGAGTTATCTTCCACAAATCTTCTGCAACTTTTTTATCCATTCAGTTTTTGTCCTATACCTTTCCTCTTCTCATCTTGGAACAAGTCATTCTACTTTAGAACGAAAAATTACTCTTTTTTCCTTAATACAAAACATCCTAATATCTTATAGCTTTTTCTTACCAAAAGCGCATCTTATGGTTCTTGTACACTTGCATATAAACTTGCTTCCTTTATTATTCGTGGTAATGTTAGTTCATATGTTAATTAGAGTCCTAATCCTTGCTGACTTTGATCACCAGTGAACACCAGGAAGCAAGCAATGGTGAACTGCATGTTACACCAGCATTCTGCAGACTGGCAAATCTATGAATGATAATTTCTAGAAGCAAATGCTTTCTGTTAGTACAATTTATCAATATGGCAAGAACATCCCCCTAACATTCCCAAATAACTTTAGTCTTTCTGTAATCAGAATCTGTAGAAGCAGCAAATTTTTATCTGTATTCTCTTAGGTTTTCTGGCTAGGTTTGAAAATTAAAGTGTTGTTTGTACAGAATTCTCTCAGCCTCAACTTTCCATTCTTGATGATAAGGTTAGAAGCTTCTAGTATAGGAAGGACATCTTTCTCATGCAAATTTCTCTTACTTCTACCTATTAAAACTCACTTGTTAGCAATTTTGCTTGCATTGTTCATGAAGACAGGCATGAAACAGCCATCATTTGAATTTATGTTTCTTGCTGATGAAGTTTGTAATACAAAGAAAACATAAACTTATTTTACCAGCAAACCTAGGCAAAAGTTATACATCTATATATATTTAGTGCTGACAACTTTGAAGATATGCCTGTTTTAATCAAACCAACAATATTCTTATTTACAAAAGATTATCCAAGTTACATACATTTAAAAAAGCATTTGGATTACTTCTACTTTTTCTGAGAGAATAATTAATATAAGCACTTTTTTTTCTGTAAGCCAATTAAGTAGAGCCCTTTTAAAGTTTAATTTTGGCAATATTCAAAAGACATTTAAAAATCACACATATATATTACACACACACACACACACACACACACACACATATGTATATATATATATATAAACAGCCAGAAACAGATCTATCTGTATATCAAATTTTGCAATGAGAATAATAGGCCCTGTTGGACACCTTCAATGGGTCATTCAGTGCACCTGGAGTCACTGGAGGTCCCTTTATATCTCACTTCTGACACCAAACTGTTAAGAAGAAAAATTTTAGACAAATTAAGTTCAGTGGAGTTTATTTGAACAAAGAGTAAAGCATGACTTGAGTAGTACTCAGAACCAGGAGAAGTTCAGAGAGCTCTACCCAGCAACATGGGCAGGCAATGTGCATAAGAGAAAAGGAGGTGACATACAGAAATAGCCTGATGGTGGACAATAGACACCATGACATTTGCCTTATTTGGGCATGATGCAGTGAAGCATTTGCCTTATATGAACTTGGTCTGATCAGCTGTGGTCAGCCTGTGATTAAATGAAGTTTGGCTGTTGTGATAAACTGAAACTCAACTATTTGTAACATGGGTAAATTAGGTTGTAGTTTGCTATATGGACTCAAGATATAGGAGCATCTTTGGGCCACATTTAATTCAACAATAGATACTAAAGAAGAAAAATTAACCAATTCTATTTTGAAGTTAGTGGCATACCAATGGCTACAACCTAAGTTTTGAGATTCTTCAAAAAAGGACTCCTTCTGGCCAGGCATGGTGGCTCATGCCTATAATTCTGGCACTTTGGGAGGCTGGGACGCTGAGGCAGCAGAATCACTTGAGCCCAGGATTTCAAGACCAGACTGAACAACATAGTGAGACCCCATCTCTAAGAAAAGAAGAAAGAAAGAAAAGAAGGGCTCATTCTATACCGGTGCTGAGGTTTGCTTGGTTATATTACATTTGGTAACAAACGTTATATGAAGCTTACTTTGGTTATATCACATTTCGTAACAAATGATCTGTCGGTGTTACTTAAATTTGGTTGTATATTAAGGTTACCAGGGAATCTTTTAAATAATACTTAGGCAACACACACACACACACACACACACACACACTCACAAACACACAGAGTTTTCTCAATATTGGAACATCATCATAAATAAATATTTACACAAATTGAAAAATCAAAAGAACTCAGTACAAAAATAGAATAGTCTAAACTCTGATTTTGCAAAGTTTTTCCTCTCTCTCTCTCCATATATATACATATATAAGTATATATATATATATGTATACACATAAAAAGAGAAAGAACAAGTGTGTGTGTGTATGTGTATGTAGAATATACACACACACACTTAACTCATTCTTTTCACTTTCCATTGTTAAAAAATTTGTATATGCTTTGTTGTAAAGGTGAAATTTTATAAGTTTCACAGTGAAATGTTACAATGCCCACTTGGCTAAGATAACCCATGTTACTGATTTGATAAAGACTATAAAAGCCAAATGTACACATTTCTGTTCCTTTCTCTGTGTTCTTACAAATATATATAGAATTAAATTTTGCAATCATGAAATTTGTTTGTCCTCTATATTTTTGCGTTTCCATGTCTTTTCTGATAATTTCTGAGAGATCAGTTACATAAAACTACAAAGCAACTAAGGGATTCATTTGACCTTGAACTCTATTCCTTTTTGTATATATCACATATATCAAAGCTATATTTTAGGTGCATAAAACTTATGACTATTTATTTTATCAAAGTCAATTTCCTTCACTTTTCAAAGCTGTGTGTGTGTGTGTGTGTGTGTGTGTGTGTGTGTGTGTGTGTGTTTGTGTGTGTGTGTAACAGAGAGAGAGGGAGAGAAAGAGAGAGACAGACAGACAGACAGAGTCTAGCTCTGTTGCCTGGGCTGGAGGGAAGTGACACAATCTTGGCATTGCCTTCTAGGTTCAAGCGATTCTCGTGTCTTGGCCTCTGGAGTAGCTTGGACTATATGTAGGCAGGCCATCATGCCTGGGTAATTTTTGTGTTCTTTTGGTAAAGATGTGGTTTCACCATGTTAGACAGGCTGGTCTGGAACTCCTTTCCTCAAGTGAGCTGCCTGCCTCAGCCTCCCAAAGCCATGGGATTACAGATGTGAGCCATCCACCCAGCTGGCCTTCAAAACAGTTTTCTTCACCGTGAATTATAGCTTATTGCTTTAGTCTGATAGCATTTATCCACTATATTTTTACATTATTTTATGTTTAGATATTTACATCATTGAAACTGGTGTGCTTTAAGAAGATTTTTCTGAAACTCTGTCTTTACTAAGCCAATTTAATTCATCCACATTTATTGTTGTTATTTAAATATTTATACTTATTCCTTCCAATTTGTGTATATTCTACTTATCAAGCTCTCCAGTTGCTTACTTTTTCTTAACTGATTTTTGCTGGAGTTATGTTTTCTATGGTTCATTTTTCAACTTAATATTTATCATTTTAAGCTAAAGAAACTTTAGCATTCACTTAAAAATTTAAATTTAGAGCTAATCATATCTAGAATTTGGTAGTAACTAATCAACAGATGTAGCTGGACATGCTTTCACTTTTCTAGGTTTTGTCCTCATGGGATCTTCTAAGGTGATACAATATGGTTAAGAATATTTTGACCAAAATTATAGATTACATTATATTAGAATATAAGGTAAGGAAAAAACCTAGAAAATTGAAAACAATTTAAGCTACAACTACTGATTAAACCTACATATGGTTAGAAATTTAATTTTTTAAGTAAATGCTAAAATTGTCAGAGTAAATAGCCCCCCCAAAATAATACAATCACAAATATTTTTACCACAGAAGTTGTGTTAAGAATGCAAAAATACAGTTAGATGGCAGGAATGTTTTACTATTCAATAGTATAGAAGGGAAATTGAAGTATCAATACTTTAGTGTATATTTCAAAATAGCTAGAAGAGACTTGTAAAATTCCCCACACAAAGAAAAGTGTTTGAGGTAACCTATCCCAATGACCTGATTTAATCATTAACTAATGTTATACATGTATCAAAACATCACATGTAACCTCCAAATACCTTTAGCTATTATATATCAATACAAAAATTAAAACTTTTAATGATAATTGTTTAGTCTAAATAATTTATTTTATTCTTTTCTTTCTCATCATTGATGCTTTATTCTTTCTGATTTATTTATTTTGCTTGCAAATATTGATTATGCAGATAACCTTTGGAAAAGAATCTATGGAAAGCAGAATTTCTTTATTTTTGCATCAGTGAAAACGTCATTGTATCACTCCCATAACTGAATGATAATTTGGTGTGGATAGGAGCCTACATGCAGGTTTATTTTCTTTTATACATTAAATCCACATTTATTGATGTTACTTAAATATTTTGTATTTAATAATGAATGTTGTATTTTTATTCATTTTTAGTGACAAGAAATCTGATGTTAAACTGGCTGTCATTTATTCACAGGCAATTCCTAAATTTACCTTTCCAGTTTTTTTTCCCTTTCTTCTTCTTTATTATGACAATTATCAATTTATTGATTCTCAGCTCCAAATTCATCCTTTGTTGTCTGCTCTGTAACAGTGGAGCCTGGTTTTTAAGTCTGTATTTTCTGCCAGTCTGCTCATGCTAAGCTTTGTCTTGGAGGGTACTGGGGGCCACTGGGGAGGAAGGACTGTTCGCGTCCTGTGTTTCGGCAGGCCTCTCAGCAGGCTTCGCAGCAGGTGTAGATTCTCTTTAATACTGCAAAGCCAGAAGCACGCAGCATCTTCCCACAGGTAGCTTCTCTGTGCATCCCCTCAGGCAGCCAGCTAGTGGCCTGCCCCCCAAAAGGTGTGTCCTGTGACCAGCTTCCCCCAGCACAGGACCCTCAAGCAGCTCTGCCGTGGCATTGAGTGGTGGACATCTCTTCCTGACCTGCTGGTCCTAGCCTACCTTGTGGACGCTGTGCCACTGTCTCTCCTTGACACCCTCTCAGAAAGTTTTTTTGACACTTTCTTGGACACTTCTTGGTCAGTTTTTCAGTGAATTTCTGGGCACAACACCTCCTGTGAATGGATCCTCTAGTACTCCAAAAGGCAGATCCTCAGAGAGTTCCACCCGAGCAGGCTCCAGAGAACTTCTCCAACATCCAATTGTCTACAACTGTGGCCTCCCAACGAGGAATGGACTCAGCTCTGGCAGTCCTTTGTGATTCTCGATCTCACTCCTTGGCATGGTGGTTAATCTCTATGTTGCCTATGTCTATATTCCTTACTGGAAAATTTATTCTAATTTCTTGTTAATAATTCCATACATTAATTTTCTTATGTTGAAATTAATATATGGCTTTAGTCTCCTTACTGGATCCTGACTACTGCAGAATATGCAATGGGAACTGTCCCATGAGACTTCCCCGTAAAGATGAAACTTTATAATTTGTAGGGGCAGCGGCTTGAGTGCAGGACTAACTTCTTTTCCAATGAGCAATAGGATGTAAGCAATCCATGGCATGCACTGGCATCATAATTAATCAAATGATCACTTACATTTGGTGTGATGAAGTAACAGTTGCAGCAAATGCCTTGGAACTCCAGTGGCTGCTGAACTTGACTGTTATGCCAGTAATGATGCCTATAAGTGGTATGGGACAGAATCTTTCACGTGCACTTGGGTGATTACCAACAGGAAATGACAAAGTCAGATTTCTGAATCTAAGCTTAAGTCAAGGCCTGAGAATCAGAGCACTTATATCCCAGACCTGAAAGGTCTATTTATTTTCTGCATGTGGCTGACATTGCTAAAATCAAATTTAAAATTTAAATATGTGAGCTGTTGAAATGTAATAACAGTTGAATTCCATCTTATCAGCATTCTCCTGGATATGATAGAGCATCCTTTGAGGAAAAATGAAATCCTGAGATTTACAAAACAGATATGTGTTTGAGCCCAGTGAAATTGACAGTGGTGAATCCCCAAGTCATTCTGTGTCTTCCTCATAGGTAGAAGACGCTGTGCTCTGTGCCTGAAAGTCCTGTGACAGCCTCCCCTGAGCAGATGACTTGAAAGAGATGCTTACCAGCAGCATGGCATCCAAGTGGGGCATTCCCCAAGAACTGGGAACAGATGCTACATGTGGCAGGCCAGGAAGGGTGATAATGCCAAATTCACGGATGTGGGTAAATTCATTGGTACAGACACACTTACAAGAGGATTTGGACTTCATGCATTAGTTCATTTAGCTGGAACTAGATCCAATAGTTTACTACTTTAAGTGACTAAAACTTATGATTCACCATGACCTATACTGAATGAGGCTGAGTTTGTCGGACCTTCCTGGTATTATACGGAAGGAATCCAAAGTGAGGCATAGTACTGTACTGGATTTACAACATTTAGTACCATTTACTGCCTTAAATACATGTACCTCTTGAATTTAAAATAAAAGTTTAAAAAATGAGTTGATTGAAATAAATATTCATGATGTAATATGTATGGGTATAAAATATTAAGAAAAATATTAATAATACCTGGGGACTAGGTATGACAAAACTTACAAAAAGATTATGCAAATAATTGAAATTTGCCATATTCTGCTTTTGTAGTGTGGATATGTTAGCTCTATTTCTGTTTTGTACTTCAAATATTTGACTGTGATGTCCCAATGAAAAACTTGGACTTTTGCAGAAATGCCTACAGTTTGGTGTTCATACTCTCTTATGCTGCCTCTTATCAGTGATGGGCAATAAAATCCTTTGCCAAGCTAAAAACTCTTTAATATAAAGACAAAAAAAGTTTGAAAGTTAAACAATAAAAAATTAGAGATATACTACACAAATATTATCACTAAAAGTTGACTTTAAAGCAAGAAGCACCATGAGTGATCAAAACTGGTCTTGCAAAATGATCAGTAAATTCACTGGGAAAATAAAATGATTTATAATTTATATGCCTCTAATGTCACTTTAAAGTATATAAAAACAGAAAATGACTACCTTAAAAGAAACAGTCCACAATTCATAGTCGAAGATTTTAATTTATTTCTATTAATTGGTAGAATTGGTGGACAGAAATTAGTAAGGATATTGATGATTTGAAGAGCATGATTAACAAGTTTGTCCTAATTGACATTTATAATATACGGCAACCCGCAACTGCAGAATACAATTTTTTCCAAGTAGATATAGAATGTTTTCCAACTCTGACTGTATGTTAAACCATAAAGCTAATTTTCAAATGATCGAAGTTATTTTAAAAATGATTATAAATAGGTAGTTCTCTCAAGAAAAACTAAACTTTAGATATTAATTAGTAACTAAAGGGAGAAATAAAGAAATGTAAATATTTATTGAAATAGGATGCACACTAAAATGTGAAATGAACTCAAGGCATTGACTTTCCAGGGAATTATTTTCTGGTGATTAGTAGAGGAGATCATGCTATTAGACCTTTAGAGAAGTAAATAGAACTCTAGTGTACTATCTGTCCTGAAAGTTAAGATAATTTTCCATATTTAATATTATGTAAATTTTATATTTTTATTTGTAAGCTTTAAGAGTTAAGTTATAGGTAAGCAAACTTAGCTATGATTGCACGACTAACTCTAAATGCTAACTTTCACAACATAAAGACAAATTTATTGCTAATAAATAATAGGATAATAAAGGGAGGAGGAAAGTTCAAAGAAAGATTAGGCTTATCAATATATCCTTAATATCAATAATAGAAAAAGAAAAAATATTAAAAGGAACATAGAACTGCAATAATGTAAATAGCATTTGTAAGACAAAGGTTGAAAAAATAAAGTTGTTAGATAATTTATCTTTTATAGTATAAAATAATCAATAGTGATTTATTTGTTTCATGTTTTTTATTGTAATTATGAAAGAAATTACCAAAAGAACTCAAAGAGGAACAGAAAAAGACAACCTCGTGGGAGTATGAGTGGAGTTAACAAAATGGGGAAAATGGCTTCTTTCTTTCCTATGTATGATTTGCTTGTGTGTGTGACACTTTGACTATAATAGAAATTCTTAAATATATTTAAAAGTATATACTTAGAGTAAAAATTGTAGAGCTATGTCAGTATTATGGTCAAAATGGCATGGCCAAAATTCTGGGGTCAACATAGCAGGAAGGCTCACAATTAAATGCAAATATGCCTCCAACAGAATGCTTCAAGTTAAAACAAAATGCTGGTAACACTAAGTCTAGGACGCAGAGTTACTGGAATCTTCATACCTTACTGGTGGGAGTAAAGTATTTCAGCCACTGTTGGAAATTTTTATGATATAAGTAAAATTGCATTTAGCTTCATGATCTATTTTTTAGAGACATATATCCAAGAGAAATACATATGCATTTACAAGAATGTTCTTAACAGCTTTATTCACCATATCCCAAAATGGAAACAACTCAAATGCTTCTCAATAGGAGAATAGATAAACAAAGTGTAGTATATTCATATAATGGAAAACTACTCAACAATAATGCATAATCAACTTTGGATACAGACAATATGGCATATTTCAAAAGCCTTATGGTGAGAAAAAGAAGCCATTCAAAAAATAATGCCTATTCCATTATTTCAATTATATCATAGATAAGCAAAACTATGATAATGGAAGTCAGATTCTTGATTGCTTCTGTGGGCCAGGGGATTGCTGACTGAAAAGCAGCCTAAGGAAACTTTCCAGAGCATTGGAAAGGTTCTGTACATTAATGCAGTGGTGAGTATATGGATGTAGCCATATATAAAATATCATCGGCAGAACACAAAATTTGAACATTGTGCTTCACGTATATCATACTTTAATGAATAAAACAATAAAAAATAACAGGAGAAATACCTTGTATTCATTAGGCATTGATTTGGTTGCTTGTATGTAGGATATCCAGCAAATACTTAATGTTATTAACAGAAATGATCGTTTCTAGAGCCTATAATACATATCCGTGAGGGCTCATTCAGCTGCAAATAACAGAAAATTTGTTAAACTCTGGCTTAACAAAAGATCTGACTCACCTTACCTTCTTTCTAGTGTCACCAACAGGGCCAGGAGTCTTGGTTCCCATTCTTATTTTCTCTTTGTGCCCTCACTAAATCACAGTTATAAAATGGCTGTGCAGTGCTAACACTGCTTTTGCATTTAAAGTAGGAAGAAGAGAAAGGATTCATTAAGGTCTGTCCCTTTTATTAGAAAATTGTTTCATGAATTCCTAGAACAGATTTTCCTTTACAGAGGTTATTGGTAGGGAAAAATAACTTTAAGCTTTGATGACGGGTGGCAGCAAGAGTGTTGGGATTAGGGAGAGCTATTCCATCAGCAAATAGACAGTACAAGCTATGGCAGGTGATGCTTATTATATAATTCTGTCTCATGAATCAAATCAATTATGTCTAAGTTATCTACTGGGGAAATTTCAAATTCATGGCAGGTAGGAGCTATGCAATGCATTTCATTTGTTTTTCCCTACTTCATATAAAATAAACATACAAACTTTCTACATATTTGGTAAATTAACCTTCATCCAGATGTTTTTTCATATAACACTGAGAACATGATTAAAGACCTATCAGACACCCCACTTTCATTTCCAAATGAGTCTGCAAGTTCCTTATCACAGTACGATTGCATTCAGCACACTGCTCCACAGAAACTGGTACTCCAGCCTGGAGGCTCGCACATATGCTCAGTGGCTTTTCTTAAAGAAGATACAAGCCACAAGTTTCACAATTAGATAATATCTGGGTTTTCTTTTTCTCCAGTCTGAGATTTTATTTTTTAAAATGTAAATTTTCCATTGAAAAAAATATGATGTACCTTCTGACACAGTGCCATTCTGATTTTTCAATTCTAGAGACCTGACTTAAGGTAATATAATGTCTCATGTCAAATAAAAACATTCTGACCTTCTATTCTCTACATTAGGAAATGATGTGACTGAAAAGATTAAATGTGACATACATAGAAAGGGGAGCCTGAAAGTTCTACTGGAGTTGAATCATGGGATTCTGGGCCCTCAGCTTCTCTCTAGCTACTGTGTGGCATCTAGTCAAGCATTCACTTGGTTCTGCCCTCTGTGTGGTGAAGATTTTGGTACTGAATGTGCTTCTTCATTAAGTATAACCAGAAGTTTAATATCCTATCAATTTAAGACAGGCATCATCATATCAGTCCATTTTCAAGCTGCTGATAAAGACATACCAAAGACTGGGTAATTTAAAAGAAAAAGAGGTTTAGTGGCCTCACAGTTCCACATGGCTGAGGAGGCTTCACAATCATGGTGGAAGGTGAAGGTGAAAGACATGTCATACCATAGCGACAGATAAGAAAGAATGAGAAACAAGTGCAAAGGGAAACCCCTTAAAAAACCATCAGATGTCATGAGACTTATTCACTACCATGACAGCAGTATGGAAAAAGTCACCCCAATGATTCAGTTATCTCTCGACCTGTTCCCTCCCATGGCATATAGGAATTATGGAAACTACAATTCAAGATGACTTTTGGGTGGAGAAACAAAGCCAAACAATATCATTCCACCCCTGGCCCCTCCCAAACCTCATGTCCTCACATTTCAAAACCAATCATGTCTTCCTAACAGTCCCCCAAAAGCCTTAACTAATTTCAGCATTGACTCAAAAGTACACATTCCAAAGTCTCATATGAGACAAGGCAAGTCCCTTCTGCATTTGTGCCTGTAAAGTCAAAAGCAAGTTAGTTACTTCCTAGATACAATGGGGGTACAGGCATTGGGTGAACACCACCATTCCAAATGGGAGAAATTGGCCAAAACAAAGGGGCTATAGACCCCGTGAAGTCTGGAATCCAGCGGGGAATTTGAATCTTAAAGCTCCAAGATTATGTCCTTTGATTCCCTGTCTCACATCCAGGTCATGCTGTTGCAATAAGTGGGTTCCCATGGTCATGTGCATCTCCACCCTGTGGCTTTGCAGGGTACAGCACCCCTCTTGGCTCCTTTCACAAGGTGGTGTTGAGTGTCTGCAGCTTTTCAGGTGCATGGTGCAAACTGTCAATGGATCTACCACTCTGGGCTCTGGAAAACGGTGGTCTGCTTCTCACATCTCCACTAGGCTGCGCACCAATGGGGACCTTGTGTGGGAGCTCCAACTCCACATTTCTCTTACACACTGCCCTAGTAGAGGTTCTCCATGAGAGCTCCACTCCTGTGTCAAACTTCTGCCTGGACATCCAGGTGTTGTCATACATCTGCTGAAATCTAGAATTGACACATTCAAGTCAGTTATTGACTTCTGTGTACCCAGAGGCTGAACACCATGAAGAAGCTGCCAAAGCTTGGGGCTTTTACTCTTTGGAGCCACGGTCTGAGCTGTACCTTGGTCCTTTTTACCCACAACTGGAGCAACTGGGATGCAGGGCACGAAGTCCCTAGATTGGACACAGCAAGAAAATCTTGGATCCAGTCTACAAAATTATTATTTCCTCCTAGTCCTACGGATCTGCCAAAAAAATTTCTGACATGCCCTGGAGACATTTCCCATATTTTCTTGGTGATTAACACTATGCTCCTCATCACATATGCAAATTTTTGTAGCAGGCTTGGATTTCTCCCCAGAAAATGGGTTTTGCTTTTCTATTGCATGGTCAGGCTGCAAATTTTTCAAATTTTTATGCTCTCTTTCCTCTTGAACACTTTGCTGCTTAGAAATTTCTTCCACTGAAATCTCCATCTGAGACCACCTCAGCCTAGAGCTTATTGTCCATAACACTATCAGCATTTTGGTCAAAGCCATTCAATAAGTCTTTAGGAAGTTGCAAACTTTCCCACATTTTTCTGTCTTCTGAGCCTTCCAGAATGTTCCAACCTCTGCCTTTTATCCATTTCCAACGTTGCTTCCATATTTTTGGGTATCTTTACAGCAGCACCTTACTCTACTGGTACCAACTTACTGTATTAGTCTGTTCTCACACTGCTAATGAAGACATTGCTGAGACTGGGTAATTTATAAAGGAAAGAGGTTTAATGGACTCACAGTTCCACATGGCTGAGGAGGCCTCACAATTATGGCAGAAGGCAAAGGAGGGGCAAAGTCATGGCTTACATGGTGGTAGGCAAGAGAGAAAAAACCAAGCAAAAAGGGAATCCACTTATAAAACCATCAGATCTCATGAGATTTGTTCACTACCATGAGAACACTATGGGGAAAACTGCCCCCATGATTGAATTATCTTCCACCAGGTCCCTCTCACAACACTTGAGAATTATAGGATTCAATTCAAGATGATGTTTGGGTGGGGACTCAGCAAAACCATATCAATCATCCTTTTTAGGGATGTTTTCTAAAAGTGTGAGCCGGACAAGTTGACATCATGTTAAACTATGCCATAGTTACCAATCCCTGCAGTCAATAACTGCTTCAGAAGAGATCTAATACATGTTTCTTACCATTCAAGACCATTTTAATGGGCTGAATGTAAAGGGATTATTCATGATTGTCTTCTGCTCTCATCCAAATATGGTTAGAATGTGCTTGACAAAGTAGCTCATGATGTGGTCTGTACTAGGCTGTTATTGTGTTGCTATAGAGAAGTGCCTGAGATTGGATAATTTATAAAGAAAAGAGGCTTAATTGGTTCACAGTTCTGCAGGCTGTGCAGAAAATGTGGAGCTGCCATCTGCTCAGATTCTGGTGAAACCTCAGAGAGCTCTCAATTATGGCAGGAGTTGAAGGGGGAGGAAGTGTCTCACATGTAATTTATGAAGAAATGAGGTTTGACTTACAGTTCCACAGATTGTACAGGAAGTATGGCTGGGAGACCTCAGCAAAGTTACAATTATGGCAGAAGGGTGAAGAGGAAGCAAACACATCTTCACATGGTGGCAGGAGAGAGAAGAGGGGAAAAAGGGAGTGAGAGAGAGAAAGAGAGAGAGAGAGAAAGGGGGACTTTTACATACTTTCAAACAAATAGATCTCATGAGAATTGTCGCTATCACGAGAATAGCAAGGGTAATGTCTACCCCCATGATTTAATCATTTCTCACCAGGCCGCTACTCTAACACTGGGAATTACAATTCGACTTGAAGATTGGGTGGGGACAAGAGTCAAATCTTATCAGAGGGGGAGGTGCCACACACTTTAAGCAACCAGATCTCATGAGAACTCACTCATTACTATAAGGGCAGCACCAAGGCATGAGGGATCCATCCCTATGACCCAAATACTTTCCACCAGGCCCCACCTCCAACACTGGGGATTACACTTCAATATGAAATTTGGAAGGGATGTCCAAACTAAGTCATGATCAATCTATGCATTCAAGTCATATTAATTAACACTCTTAACATAGTGAGTAGAGCTTTGGAGGTGATTCACATTGGTCCCAAAGATGACCACAAAGAGGCCACCTCTACATTTCACATGGACAGACTTGGTCTCAAGCTATAGCAATTCTTAGGAGATGGACTGAAAGAGGCACATTTAGTCAAGCTATCTCCTACTTGGAAATATGTTTTTCTAAGAGGATGGGGAGTGTCAATGTAATACAAGGGAGTTTTTTTCAATAATAGACAACTTACCACATTATTATTATGCAATTACTGTTAATAAGGTCTGAGTTACTTTCTGTAAAGAATTTTAAAACTAATAAAGAACAAAAACAAAGATATTTAGCAAAACAAGTTCTATATATTAGAGGCTATAAAAACAGAAATATTTGTAAATACTCAATGTTCATGTATAATAAAATGCTAAAGAAAGTGATCCATTTGTCTTGGTTTCAGAAATATAATAGTAGTTTTCACATAAATAATAAGATTTCTGATTTAGGAATTTCTAGTGTTTTCACGCTGTCCTTTGACATTATAGGTAGAACAGCACTCTACTTGTTGAATCACTAATGGTTCTTGCTTCCAAAATTCTAAATGTAAATGTCATGCCTGTATTCAGATTTGTGAGGCTAATTAGAAGCTGTAGAGTTCAGATATTCATCGTCTGAAAAATCCCAAGACTAAACTAGCGTCTACAAAAACTCTGGCAAAATACTAAAATTGCCTAAGATTTTTTTCTGTAAATACTAAATATAATGCCATTTCAAGGCAATGTAGCATAGGAAATGTAAAAATGTAAAGCTTTTATTTAAGCCGAATATATTGTATGTATTAGACAATTATTTTTTAAAAGACATTTCTCTATCTTTATATATTTGACTTAAGCTTTCCACTTTGGTGTGGGCTATTAGGAAATCCCTTAACCTTAATACTTAACCTGAAAACAAAAGTATTAAACAATGGTCAGTACCTCTGGAATCAGGTTGCCTTTAAACTAAAATAACAGAAGGCTTACAAATACAAATTTCATATTTATGTAGTGTAAAATTTCTTTATTTTTCTTGTTTTTTGTCATTATAGAGGTACACATAGCTTAAAGTAGATAAAATCACATTGTGCAGTTTGGTTTAGTTTTTCCATTTAATATTCTATTATAAATATTGCATTCACTGGTGTATAATTGTGATATTTATACTAATAATGGTTGCATAAATCATTAATTTGATGCAGTAATTTAATTTCATTCATTTCTCCTTTGTAAATTTTTTGTTTTGTTTATCACAAAGAGAATACCACACAATAAATTTTGATTCAAATTTTCCAAAATAGGTAATTGGTTAAGTAAAGTATGTGACAATTAGGTAAAACATCAATGAGATATTATGTTATAAATCACGGAATACTATGCAGCCATAAAAAAAGTATGATATCATGTCCTTTGCAGGGATATGGATGAGGCTGGAAGCCATCGTCAGCAAACTATCACAGGAACAGAAAACCAAACACCACATGTTCTCACTTATAAGTGGGAGTTGAACAATGAGAACATATGGACAACAGGGAGGGGAAAATCGTACAATGGGGCCTGTCAGAGGGGTGGGTTGTGGATAAGGGGAAGGACAAATATCTAATGCATACAGGGCTTAAAACCTAGTTTACAGGTTGAGAGATGCAGATAGGTGCGGCAAACCACCATGGCACATGTATACCTATACAGAAAACTGCACATCCTGCAAATGTATCCCAGAATTTAAAATAAAATTTTTTTAAAAGATATGATGTTGTATAAATAGAGGAGTGTTTAAAATTTGTAAAAGTATTTACAAAATACCACAAGCTTATAAGAAATTCCACTAGAGCCTGTGTGGAACAGTTCTTGCTTTTAATGAAAAATTACACATACACTTACATAAAAGTTAATACACAAAAACATCTGGAAATATGTCAACTAAGCATTAGAGTGGTTAGCTCTAAATAGCAAGATCAGTTTCTTTCTTTTTTTCTTGTATATTTAAAATTTTTTAGATATTCTTTTTATTATAAATATATCTTTCTTTTAGGTGAGTAGATCTGTAAAACAATAAACTTGACAACAAATGCTGTTAACGTGTGGGTAAAAGCAGTGCCCTAAAACTTTTGGAAAACAATCTGATGATGTACAGCAAGAATCATGGATGTGCTTAGAATTCAACCCAGTAATTTTACTTTTGAATATTTATTATAAAGAAAGAATTTAATATAAGCAAAATGATATGTGAATAAAAGTTTTAGTTGAAAAGAAAATGAATGAGTTACATTTTCAAAATTCAATTACTGGTATAACAAACGATGATGTGAATAAGATGAAATGTTATGTAGCTATGATCTAATGAGCAATTTGTGGATATCTCAATTAGCAAGTGTATTTCTGAAAAATAATTTCTAAATTTTAATCAGAAATTTTAATATATGTATAATCATTGTCCTACCAATCTGCACTGCAGAAATTTATTCATGGTAAGCATAGATCATATGCACTAAAATTTTTGTATAAAGATGTTTACAATAAGAACAATGGTAAACAACTTAAGTGGTGCTTCTCTAGAATTTTGTAGACTAGACATGCCTTAATTAAAAAATAAATCCTTTTTCACCCATACGAATACACTTTTTTTCACTGACTTTAAAGAATATTATAATGCACAACATAAATTTTGTGAATGTTAGAAGGTGATGTATATTTAATCAGTGTTTTCCAGATTACTAGATTTTTATTTTTAAAAAACAAATTTAAGACAGCCTTGTCTATTTCTTTTTCCTTTTAAAATCTTAGGTACAGGCTGGTACAATGGACACTGGAGACTCAGAAGAAGGATGGTTGGGAGAGGGAAAAGGGATAAAATACTACCTACTGGGTACAATGTTCATTACTTGGGCAATGAGTACACTGAAATCCTAGACTTCACTACTACAGAATTAATCCATATAACTGAAAATCACTTGTGTCTTTAAAGCTATTGAAATAAAAATAAATAAAATACATAGTAAAAAATAAATGAAAATAAATTTCAGGTACCTTTCATCATTGTAATGACTAACATTGTTCCAGTCATGTACACTCCAACTTTTTTCCTAGGCGTTCACTTATCTTCTATTTGTGATGGCTCTCTGACTTAGAGGTTTATAACGAATGTACCCAAACCAATAAAAACATCCTGCTTCTGAGATTGAGGCTTTCAAACCCCACTACCTTAGCAACAATGCCACAAAAATAATCTCACGTTTTTTCTAGTACATGTATACATTTTAAGAACATTTATACTTTTTAGTCAACAAGAGTTTAATTATGTACATGATAAATGGAAGTGTCTAAATGTTTCTAAATTGTAGGAGTCTGTCCTCCTACCACCAATTTGAAATGCCACCTCTACCATAAGCTCATATGTATGTGGATTGGTTTCTGAACTCTTTTTTCTGTGTTATTGATCAATATTTTGAGTCAATACTGCCATTATAATAGTTTGTGTACTTTGAGATGTACATATATAAACTATTTGTAATAGTTAATGGTGTTATTTCAGCTATTTTTCCTCGAACCATTTTGGTTTTCTACATTTTTGAAATTTCTGTTAGATGTGTATCATAGTTTTCAATTTTTTTTCATCTCTCTTGTGCTCTCATTTTTCATGCAACATGTATGGTGGAATTATCATACTTACCAAAGTTTTGTAATTTTTTTAATGACTTGTGTTCAAAGAACCGGTTTTTAGTTTCATTAATAAGGTCTACACTTTGTTTTACATTAATTAATTTCTTCTTCAAGCTTTATTAATTCTTTCATTCAAACTTTATGTTTATTCTACTGGATATGTTTTATCTACATGAGTTGAATATATTATTCAGTTATTTTTAATATTTTTATTTTCTAATAAACGTATGTTAGGGTATTTCTTTTCTTTCAGTTTCAAATATTTATTGTGTTAAGCTATGATTAGAAAAGATATTCTCTGTTAAGTTTGTTTACTTAATGAGACTTTGGTCTCATTATTATACAATGAATTTGTGATAGTTTCCAAGCATTTTTGTAAAATATTTCTGTTTTCTCTTTATTGTATATAAATTATTACAGTTGTGTGTGTGTCTTTCTGAATATGTATATAAGCTCAATCATGCTTATTGTTCTATACCAAATACCCATATTCTTACTCATTTTTACTCAATTTGTCATTAAGGAGAAGTTATTGCCTGTCAGAATAGAAAAATAAGCATTAAAATACAGCTATTTGCTCTCTTCTTTTTCTTCTTTCTCTGCTCTGTTTCATGTAGTCTAGAAAACTTTAGGTTTCTTTTTTTTTTAATTTTATTTTTTTATTGCATTTTAGGTTTTGGGGTACATGTGAAGAACATGCAATATTGTTGCATAGGTACACACGTGGCAGTGTGATTTGTTTTCTCCCCATGCTGTCTGCCCCAACTCCCCACCCCACACTGTCCCTCCCCTATTTCCCCCCAACAGACCCCAGTGTGTGATGCTCCTCTCCCTGTGTCCATGTGTTCTCATTGTTCAACACCCGCCTATGAGTGAGAACATGCGGTGTTTGATTTTCTGTTCTTGTGTCAGTTTGCTGAGAATCACTCTAACTTTCTTTCCCAAGCTACAGTCCCTCTCCAACCCAACCACTCAGCATGGTTTAGCAAGCCCTGTGGGGAGTCCTGCACTGGGAGAAAATTGCTCCATTATCTGTGCCTCCTTACAAGTTGAGGGCCACCGATTGGCTTCCTGCCGAACTAAATGCAGTTTTTAAAGCAAGTAATCTCCAGATAATTTCCCTAAATGCTGTCCTTTCTCTTTGACTCTTCTTTTAATTTCTTCTTCACTTCAACCCTCTGGCCCTCACTGAAGTGTCTTCCTGGAAATTTTTTTTAGCTATAGCTTCCCAGCTTCTACTCCTCCTCCAGCCTGGTTCTTTTGCTTTCCATCTTTGAGGTGTTACTTAGAATTTCCAATTTGCTGATACTCTGGTGTAATTTCTTTTCCATTATTTCAAGAAATATGCCATTGAAAGGCAGGGTTAGTTGGATGTTGAAATAAGGTATCTTTGTAAAGTACACCTTCCACTCAGATGTTAAATCGTCATTTTAAAAAATGTAATCACTTAAATCTATTTTCTTTGCTATATTTAGATACCAGTAGGGTTTACTTTCCTGTATATTTGATAGCAGGCCAACATAAGGTAAACTGTCATTAAAATGACATAGGCAGATACAAAAATTTGAAATAGCAAGCAATCCTCCTCTGTGTCAAAAGGCAGTTTTATTTTCAGTTGTTAGAGATGTGGATGTGATGTTGAGCCAAAATGACATTCACATGTATTGATTTCCTTTTTTTAGTGAGCGAAAATATTTTTTGTGTTATTTTTGTTGTTTTCTCTGCCTTTAGGAGTTTGAATTTAATAGGACTTTGGGAAGGTGGAAACACAATTCTTATGGAACCAAAACACTGAAATTAAAATGCTAGAGTCATATTACTTATTAGAAATATTATTTAAAATGGTAAATAAGAATACTTTGCTCTTACAAAAAATCAAAGATTCTCTAGTAATGATACATTTGTTCTGAGCTCTTGAATGTAATATGAACATAAAATAATACATAAATATTAAATATGCATATCTATCTATATTGAGCTACTTAGTGGTATACTGTATTCAACTGTCTCACAGTCATACAGGAGTGAAATTCTATAAACTCAGTATGTCTCACACTCTTCCCAAATTACTTATTGTCTATGTTTTCACTATCATTTGTGAGGTCATCCTTCTTCTCATAGCTCCAACAAGTAGCCTGCGATGTATGTGGGACATCTACAAATTCTCCATATCCAAAATGTTATCAAATCTTATTCCTTCCTCCTGTCCACTGTCATCCATTTAGTCCAACCTATCATCACCTCTAGCCTGTCTAGTGCAGAATTTTCCTACTTGGTGAGATTGGTGCACTTATGCCCCTTTTCAATACACTCTCCACATTGACCCCAGGATGGTCTTCAAAATACAAATCTGACTATGTCATGTCATTTAGGGTTACCCAAAGCCCTCAGGAAAAATGCCACAGTCAGTAAGACAAATGTAAGGTCCTGCCTATCAAGTGCTGGGATGTGGAATCATTTAGCCATAGTCATTGAGCTCTGGCTCACGTGGGACCTCATCCAAGCAACACTGGATATAAACACACTTCTATGTTTGCTCAAATGATTCCCTTAAAACTGGATAAATATATCTTTTTGTTGTTATACTTAAAGTTCTGGGATACATGTGCAGAATGTGCAGGTTTGTTACATAGATATACATGTGCCATGGTGGTTTGCTGCACCCATCAACCTCTCTTCTAGGTTTTAAGCCTTGCATGAATTAGGTATTTGTCCTAATGCTCTCCCTCCCCTTGCCCCCCATTACCCGACAGGTCATGGTGTGTGATGTTCCCTTCCTTGTGTCCATTTGTTCTCATTGTTCAACTCTTATTAGTGAGAACATGTGGTGTTTAGTTTTCTGTTCCTCTGTTAGTTTACTGAGAATGACAGTTTGCAGCTTCATCCATGTCCCTGAAAACGACATGAACTCATTCTTTTTTATGGTTGCATAGTATTCCATGGTGCATATGTGCTCCATTTTCTTTATTCAGTCCAACATTGATGGGCATTTGGGTTGGTTCCAAGTCTTTGCTGTTGTGAACAGTGCTGCAATGAACATACATGTACATGTGTCTTTGTAGTAGAATGATTTATAATCCTTTGAGTATATACCCAGCTATGGGATTGTGGCGTCAAATAGTATTTCTGGTTCTAGATCCTTGAGGAATCACCACACTGTCTTCCACAATGGTCGAACCAATTTACACTCCCACCAATAGTGTAAATGTTTTCCTATTACTCCACATCCTCTCCAGCACCTGTTTCCTGACTTTTTAGTGATTGCCATTCTAACTGAAATGAGATGAAATCTCATTGTGGTTTTGATTTGTATTTCTCTAATGACCAGTGATGATAACTTTTTTGTCATATATTTGTTGGCTGCATAAGTATATCTTCTTTTGAGTAGTTTCTGTACATATCTTTTGTCCATTTTTTGATGGGGTTGTTTGTTTTTTTCTTGTAAATTTGTTTAAGTTCCCTGTAGATTTTGGATATTAGCCCTTTGTCCAATGAATAGATTGCAAAAATTTTTTCCTATTCTGTAGGTCACCTGGTCACTTTGATGATAGTTTTTTTTAGATGTGCAGAAGCTCTTTAGTTTAATTAGATCCCATTTATCAATTTTGGTTTTTGTTGCAATTGCTTTTGGTGTTTTAATCATGAAGTCTTCGCCCATGCCTATGTTCTGAATGGTATTGCCTAGGTTTTTCTCTAGGGTTTTTAAAATGATTTTAGGTCTTACATTTAATTCTTTATTCCATCTTGAGTTGATTTTTGCATAAACTGTAAGGAAGGGGAACAGTTTGTTTTCTGCATATGGTTAGCCAGTTTTCCCAATACCATTTATTAAACAGGGAATACTTTCCCCATTGATTGTTTTGTCAGGTTTGTCAAAGATCATTGTAGATGTGTGGCATTACTTTCAAGGCCTCTGTTCTATTCCATTGGTCTATATCTCTGTTTTAGTACCAGTATCATACTGTTTGGATTACTGTAGCCTTGTAGTATAGTTTGAAGTCAGGTAGCATGATGCCTCCAGCATTGTTCTTTTTGCTTAGGATTGTCTTGGCTATGCAGGCTCTTTTTAGATTCCATATGAAATTTAAGGTGTTTTTTCCAGTTCTGTGAAGAAGGTCAATGGTAGCTTGATGGGGATAGCATTGAACCTATAAATTACTTTGGGTAGTGTGGCCATTTTCACAATATTGATTCTTCCTACCTATGAGCATGGAATGTTTTTCCACCTGTTTGTGTCCTCTCTTATTTCCTTGAGCAGTGGTTTATAGTTTTCCTCCAAGAGGTCCTTCACATCCCTTGTTAGTTGTATTCCTAGGTATTTTGTTCTCTTTGTAGCAATTGTGAATGAGAGTTCATGCATGATTTGGCTATTTGTCTGTTATTGGTGTATAGGAATGTTTGTGATTGTTGCACATTTATTTTGTATCCTGAGATTTTGCTGAAGTTGCTTATCAACTTAAGGAGATTTCTAGGCTGAGACAATGGGGTCTTCTAACATACAATCTTGTCATCTGCATTGATGAAGACCATGCAGGCAAAAACTGGTGAATTTTCATCCCTTTGTCACTGGGTTTTCCTCATCTTTGTGGATTTATTTACCTTTGATCTTTGATGCTGATGATCTTTGGATAGTGTCTTTGTGTGGGCATCCTTTTTGTGGATGTTGATGTCACTGCTTTCTGTTTGTTAGTTTTGCTTCTAACAATCAGGCTCCTCTTCTGCAGGTGTGCTGGAGTTTGCTGGAGGTCCACTCCTGACGCTGTTTGCCTCGGTATCACCAGCAGAGGCTGCAGAAGAACAAAGATTGCTGTCTGCTCCTTCCTCTGGAAGCTTTGTCCCAGAGGGGCACCTGCCAGATGCCAGCTGGAACTCTCCTCTATGTGGTGTCTGTCAACCCCTGATGAGAGATGTCTCCCAGTCAGGAGGCATGGTGCTAAGGAATCCATTTGAAGAGATAGTCTGTCCCTCAGCAGAGCTCAAGAGCTGTGCTAGGAGAACTGCTGCTCTCTTCAGAGCTGGCAGGTAGGAACGTGTAAGTCCACTGAAGCTGTGCCCACAGTTAGCAGGTGTCATCCCAGGAAGACGGGAGTTTATATATAAGCCCCTGACTGAAGCTGCTGCCTTTCTGTCAGAGATGCCTTGCCCAATGAGGAGGACTCTAGAGAGGCAGTCTGGCCACAGCAGTTTTGGTGTGCTTCGGTGGGTTCCACACCATCCAAACTTCCCAGAGGCTTCATTTACACTGTGAGGGAAATACGGCCTACTCAAGCCTCAGTAATGGTGGATCCCCATCCACCCACCAAGCTCAAACGTCCCAGGTCGACTTCAGACTGCTATGCTGGCAGTGAGGATTTCAAGCCAGTGAATCTTAGCTTGCTGGGCTGTACGTGGTGGGGTTACACCCATTTTCTAACCAGTCCCAGTGAGATGAACTGGGTACCTCAGTTGGAAATGCAGAGATCACTAGATTTCCCCAAATTTTCTGATAATGTTTTTAAATACCTTTCAAATAGAATAAAACCTAGCAAAAAATAAGGAGTCATAATTTCAAAATGCAAATGAAGATTTGGGACCAAAGAGCTAGGTGACACTGAAACTATCTTTCCCAGGAGGACATCTGCTGAGCCAGATATATCAGCAGGTTGCTTTTTCAGGGGCTTAGAGATTTTACAGTGATAAAGGTCCTGCTAGACGCCTAAAAATTGGAAGTCTATAGCACCAGATTCCACTGTTTCCCACAGCAACACCAGTCACATAGGTAATTAAATAATTGCACAATTACTGATTTATAGCTTCCTTATTTTTAAAGAATACCTCCTTTGCCTGTCTTGTTGATTATCCTATTCTCTGTCTCTAGTATAATTTTTTACACATAGTAGAATCTTGATAAGTATTTGTTGAATGAGTGCATGACTTTGTGAATTAATTTATCCACCTCTAATTTCAATCAGTAATGGTGTCCTTTGAAGCTATCCAAAGAAATTTAAATTTGAAACTTTACTTTCCCATTGCCCTTTGGTAACTTGATATTTCAACCAAAAATAACCCTTACTACAAATCCCACTGATTTGCATTGCTTAGATTAGAAAGCAGCATGCATAGGAGTGTGATTTTCAGGTGACTTCTGGACCTAACTCAGAACTTCCGGTACACATGAACAACAGCAATCACTGAAGTCAGAATTTTTAGCCAGTGCAATGGACAAGCTGTGGTTGACCTGAGAAGAGATGGTGAGTTTGTATGGCATTGTAAAATTGCACTCTAAAAATAAAACAAAACCCTGAAACTTGATAAAGGCATTTATTTATTACAAATGCCTACATATTTATATATATTATGTATATATTTATATATATCTGTTAGAGCTAGAGATGAGATTATTTATCATGATCCTGAAAAGAGAATGGCTTTGGCTAAATAGGAAATCTGTATCTAAATGCATGATGTTGGGGCTGGGTTAGAATGAATTTTATTTATTTTTCTCTGGTGATAAATCATCATTTGTTAGCTAGAAAATAAAACTTGACATTTAAGATGTCTTAGAAATCCACTTACATCTTTCTTCAGTTTAGACATAGATGAACATCATGAACGGGTTCTGTGTACTGATGCTGTGTTATTGTTTCTTCAGACATGAATAAGATCCACTCCTAATATTTCAGAGGTTCCTAAAGTTGTCTCATCCACAGATGGCAAATTCCTTTTCTTATTCAGCCACTTGACAATTATCAGTCTTAGCCTACTGAGCACACTCTAGCTTCCCACCATCTGGAAATGAAGTCCAATCTCCTGACATTTATCTCCTGACATTTGTTCACCAAATCTTTTTCATATGGATATTGCTATCATATCTCTTCCATGGCATTGCTCATCTCCCCAGATATACTGTAGAATCTGGGGTTCCTGAAAGGGACTTTGATCTTCACTGCTTCCTTCAGCTCACAGCTCATAGTTGTTTTCTAGGGACAAAAAAAGAGCAAGACAGTAAGATCATGATAATCTCTGTTCACATGAAGCATATAACCTTGGAGGGATATCTGTTTTATGTGGACAGGGATTATGATGGACTTATTGTCTTATTCATTTTTTGTCCCTAGAAACCAACATACGTCTGACATATTAGGTAGTGCTAAGTATATTTTAGGTGGGACCCAGTACACCTTTGCTCCAGGTAGTTGGGTTTGTATTGGTTACATTAATAAGTATAGTAAAACCTAATATCAAGAATACAACTTGTCTAAGTTCCACTCAGAATATATTACATAATGTTTTTGCTTCATAATATTTGGCAGAACTCTTGGAACTCTTGATTTTCCCACAAACTCATTTCATGCCTAATCTTTTCTATCTCATCAATGTTACTCCTGTGTTCAATCAAAATATAAGGCAGCAGTTTTCAAACCTTTTGTTATGACAATCTCTTCATACTTTAAAAAAGTTGAGGACTTCAAAGAGTGTGTTATAAATTGTATATTTAGCTACTTACCATATTGGAAATTTAAACAGAAAGCTTTGAAAGCATCAACACACACTAGCCGTCGTGGTGCAGATGCCATTTCAAGGCACTGAGTTCATGGAGAGCCTGCTGCAACCTCATGAGGAAATGAGAGTGAAAACGTGAATGGCCCCACAGGATTTATAACGCAAGTTATTTCGACTGTGTTGATCATAGAGCCTGAAATACAGTTTGCAAACCTCTGGTGTGAATTATCTTTCATTTCTTGTATTTCTTCACCCCTCCGTAGCCAACCAGCAACTCCTGTCAGGTCTGAAAAAAGGAACCCCAATCTTTGTGACTCATTTGATTTTGGCTGTGACCACCCTAGACTACCCTGGTTCTGTCATGAAGAGCCTTACAAGAAGCCTTGCTTTCAGCATTCTGTAGTCCGTGGAATAAAGACCCTCAAGGATCTCCACTTTCTAATTCCCCAAACCTGTGAATGTTACTTTATATGGAAAGGGGGACTTTGCAGGTATGACTAAATTAAGCCTCTTGAGATGGGGAGATTGACTTGGGTAATCCACACGGGCCCAGCGTCCTCCCAAAGGCCCTTATGAAAGGTCAATAGGACATCAGAGTGAGAAGAAGGAACTAGGGAAGCAGAGGGAAAGGTAGAGGATGTGTAATATAGGGTTGCTCCAGGTGAGGAATGCAGCCATCCTGAAATGCCTAGGCATGGATTCTCCCCTGGAACCTCCAGAAGAAACGTGGTCCTGCTGACACTTGAATGTAGTCCAGTAGGACTGATTCTGGACTTTGGACTTTCAGGACTATAAGATAATGTATGTGTGTTGTGTTAAATGTGTGGTAGCTTGCAGTAGCTGCACTGAGAATTGAATGCAGCCTTTAGCTGTTCTTTCTCTCTGCTTCTATTTTTCCCATCTTAGAATCCATTTTCCATCACAGCCAGAGGGATTTTCAATACCTTTATCAGATCATTCTGCTCCTCTCTTGGGAACCCTCCAGCATCCCTGTTGTCCTTTGAAAATAAAGCACAGTCCTTGCCTTGTCCTGCTAGCCTTGGGTTATGTGCTGCCTGTAGACCACGGCGGCTCATCCCAGACTCTGCCCTAACTCACTGCCCACAGTCACCTGGCCTTCCTACCTCTCAGGCAAGTCCACCTCACTACGCCTCATGCCTTCACCCCCCATGTCTTTCCCTGGAGTGCACCCCTCATCTACACGGCTGCTCAGTCGCACCACTGGGGTCTCAGGGCACCATCAGCTCCTCAGAGAACCCTTCCCTCAATAACCTAGATCGTATTGATCCATCCGCTTCCTCTCGGAACTTACTTACATCACAGTTACTCAAAAAAGTCACAATAGTAGTTGTCACCGCCTGTATTTATTTTTTGCTTATAAGTGTCTGTTACTTACTTTCTGACATTTGTCACCCAGAGATGAGTTCAGAGAGCAGGACTTTCACCTGCTTCGCTCGCCATTATTTTCACAAAATCCCGAGCAGTGGTAAACAACAATCTGGCCTATTTTTCTCTGAATATACAGACTAGCTGCTGGATAAATATGTGTTGAAATAATGAGTGAGAATTTTGGCACACGTTCCTTTCTTTTTGCAGTCTGCTAATGTTTGAAGTAGACAGGCTTTCTGATTTTAGAGAGAAGGAAGCTGCAGCCGTAGTCCTGCCCATTCACGACCTTAACGTCACAAACATGGCAGGGCCTGTGCCCAGACTACCGAACTCAAGCCGGAGAGAGCTGGGCTTCGGGTTTCTCCAAGCTTCTCTACCCAGGATCTCCAAAAACACCGGATATTCCATCATCCGAGACTTTATAAAAGAAGATGGGAGGAGAAATGCTTAGGTCGAGGAACTGCAGCATAACGAGGCTTGTGCCCACTCTCTAGGATATAATCATCTGTCATCTGAGACTATGAAAAAGGGAATACAGGTTAAAGAAAGGTTAACTCCCATTCAATGTGCTCTGAGAGGCTCCTCATACTCCTAAATACACCATCTTGAAAGCATGAGGGAAGGTTTTCTGATAAAATCTCTCAATTGTGAGGTTCACAACCCTAGGAAGCACCTCTCATCAGATAGCATGCTCCTCTTATCCTGTACCTGGCATAAAACGCTGCTAATTCATCTTCTCCTCATAAGAAACATCAGATTATTCTTTGAGATCAGAAAACTTGAACATTCTTGCCATAACCCATGAATATTTGCCCATTTCCTACCTATTTCACTCATTCTGAATTCCCTGCAGTTAGAAATGGCACAGATAAACTTTCACCATTGCAGAAAATATAGCCCCAGTAAAACATTTTTTGCTACCCACAGAACAGCAAAGGGCACTCTTCATTTCTAGGCAGAGCATTTTGTAAATTGGAAACATATCAGTGACAATTATCAAGAAATAGTTTTCAAAATGCACTCCTTTCTACAGAGCCTACCAATTCTTCTTTCACAAAGACATTAACCAAAAGCAATGCTCTGGAAATGTCATTTGGAGCATGCAATTGAATTAATTTATTTGTTTTATGATATTTTACAGTTAGTCATGTAAGAGACTTTCACTTTATTTTTTTCGTCTGCTCATTTAGATAATGCTTTAACTGCCATAAATCCCAGCTATGGAGGTGAGGAAACGGCATGGGCATACCCTATCTTCTAAGTAATGCATGGTGAAAGCAAGCGGGCCTGACTATTCATTGTTATCTTTCACTGAAGCGGTTGGCTTCCGCTCCAAATGTAAAGTCTTCTCCTTTTCTAGGTAAAACTAGTATTGTGTAATTAATTTTGCAGGTGAGAAAATGGGGAGAGTTCTATTATAAGGTTGTTAGGAGAAAACATGTAAGATCCTCGTCAATGGAGGAACATTCGAAAGATCAAGAATGAAGTGCCCTCAGGTCTCCACCTGTTAAGTACTGGTGGGTGGAATGATGCCAAGTGTTGTTTGCAATGCCTTGATTCTTGGGGCAAGGAGAACAGAAGTTCATTCTAAAGTAAACTTAAAACTTGGGCTAAATGTATGGATGCAAGGAGAACCCTCAGAGTGTGGTTGTACTGAGTCCAAGATGCTAAGCTACTTACCATTTTTATGTTTGGACCAACAGTTTTGAGAGAGTAATCTGAATTATGTCATCTAAATGTTCTATAGTAATATTTGAAAGATTTGAAACTATTTTAGTAATTATTTTGCATGACATGTGTAAGTAGCAAAATTGATGAAAGCTACATATATAGAATTCCAACTACTATTTTGATAGTAAGAAATAGTTGCTCATTCATTCCTCCAGATCATTATTTACTTACATACTGCATCTTGGATCCTAGAAATCTAAGGTGTCTCTGAATATTCCTCAAACATTAATTTTCAAAGACTATAAGCCATGGAAATGGTCTGTTCTGTGCTTTAGCCAAGTATATCATTTTGTCACCCTTAATGGCACCCCTCCAGAACATTGCCTGTGCTAAATTGTGGAGAAGGAAGGAGTCACTCACAATTTCCTATTCTCTGTTTAAAAGTCCAATCCTAGGATAACGAGCAGGCTAATTCCTTCTATGAGAAGCCATTGCACACTGTATCTCCCTTTTGATATGATGGGTTATACATATGATTATTTGCTTGTGTCAAGCTCATGTATCTTTTTGGTATATAATTTCCATGGGGTCAGGAAGCATTCAGTTTCATGGCCACGTTCCCAGGTCCTAGCTACTTTGTCTACTTTCATGCCAGTAGCATGCAGTTTTCAGTTTTCATGCATGCAACGAATATTTATTGTGTCTTACGTGTCAAGCATGACTCTAGGGAATGAAGATTTAGCAGCAAGCAAAACAGAAAAAAATCCTGGTCTTCATGAAATTGGGATTTTCATGAAAGTTGTAGTTGTTATTTCCTTTTCCAACTTTCTTAGCTGTCTTTGGATCTTTATTTTCCTATCTGAATTTCAAACATTTCAAAAGAAGGTTCTTGAGCTCCCAAGATGTAGCTAAAATTTGAATTAAGGTACCACTGAATTTATAAGTTAATTTTTTGGGAAACTGATATTTTTTATAATATGTTATCTCATTAATTTATTTGGATCTTTTAGGATCCTGTACTCAGATCTTTTATTCCTTTGCATATATTTCATAATTATCAAAAATCTTATTGTAGGTTGTATTGTGAACATTACATTTTCTAATATTTTACTACAGAAAAACTGCACTATTTTAAAGTTATTTATTTATTCCATAAATTTGTTCAACTCTCTCATTAATTATTGCAGTGTTTCTGTTGGTTATATTTGTTATGGTTTGTAGATGAAGGCTGTTATCTGCAAATAACAATGTTTGCCTTTTCCCTTAAAATAATTGCACTGCTGTCTTTTCCTTTCTTTCTTACAGCATTGGCTAGGAATTTGATTCTCTGTTGAATAGTAGCAGTGAAAATACACATGCTTGGCTTGTCCCCATTAAGTATATATTTGTGGCAGATTTTTGATATACAATTCTTATTTTGTTAAGAAAGTTCTTTTTTATTCCTAACTTGCCAGTTTTTTAAAATAATAAATAAATAAGAAATATTATCAAATGCTTTTTCTGAATCTACTAATATAATTATATGATTTTTTCCCCTTAAATCCAGCAAATTGCATTGATAGATTATATATTACTGAATTATTCTTCCATTTCTGGATAAATATTACTTGCTCATGATTTATTTGTTTCATACAGTGTTAGATTTGAACAGATAATTATTTATATCTGCACGCATCTGTTAAACAGATTTATAAATTTTCATTTTTATGTCTTTACCTGCTTCAAAATTTAATTTATATATATTTCAGAAATAAATCAGAAATTGTGAAAATATACAATAAATTATTCAGTCAGTTTTCAAATTGGTAAATTTTTCATTTAGCATACTTTTTGTTCTTACAATATAAGTGAAAGTTTTGCTTACCTATGTCTTCAAATTTATGTGTGTGACTCTTGAGAAAGAGTTTCTTGGCAATAAAATCACTAAGATAAAATTATATACATTTTAAAAAAAATTATGAATACAACCAAAATTCCCCCCAGAAACTTTCATACTTCCAAGAACATATTTCCAGTCTTAAATATTATTGTTGTTTTGAGTAGCATTTGTTTTATTTGGAGTGAGATTAAGCACTTATTTAGTTTTAACATGTGTTGTTTCTGTAAATTGCCTATTTATGTAATTAGTTCTTTTAGTGAGCAATTCATTTCTTCATTATTACAGGAAATTTAGCTATGTAGACTATGAACTGTAGTCTCAGTTTACTGTTGAACATTTAATTTAAATTATCATATGCCTTTTTAATTTGTTAAATGTAAATACTTATAAAATGGAATTATCAATTTTTCTCTTATAATTTTACTTTTTCTTATAGTTTCGTACTTTTAAATTATAAAAAATCATGAATTCATTTTTCTTAAACTGTTAAGGTTTTATTTTTTATATTTAAACTTTTGACCAAACTGGAATTCTATTTTATTAAGTAATAAACTAGGGATTAAGCTTCATTTTTTTTCAAATAATTCTCTCAAACTAAATAGTTTATAAAATAGAATTTCTTCAATTATACAAAACAAAACTTTCTCATAATGTGAATTTCTACATTTTGTTGTGCCTATGTGTTCTGTGTTATGCAATAAACTACATATTTTTTCCATGGAAATGAGGTTAATTTTTGTAGCTTCATAATAGGTTTAATTTTTGGAAGTCTTGGCCTATCAATGTTACTCTACATTTTAACAAATTTCCAGATGAGGTTTAATGTTGTTCTGCCAGGCTCCCTCCTTAGCATTTTAAAGGGATTGAATACTGTATTTAAGCATTGCTGCACTGCTTTTGATTGTGGGTTAATGGATGACTTGGTTGAAAGGTGTTGACACTGAAATAGAAATACCCTGGCTTACAAAAGTTCCAGAGGCTTTAATCTATGGGGAACGTGTAGGTTTATCCTTCGTGAGATGGGCATGGCCATGAGTACTAGGACAAGAGCTTGGATCAAGGTTTATGGGTTCATATTTGTGTAGTTGTCTTTCATAATAATTTCTACTTCACAGTTATTTACTCCTTTGGTGCCTCAGCTCATACAATCAGCTAATTTTATGGACTGGTCTACAATGCATCATTTAAGCCTCAGGATGTTGCGTAAACATCTGTAAACAAGAAAAGACTATCCACAGCTGAAAAGAATGTCTATGTCTTGATTCACAAATACAGTTTCTTTTGCAGTCTCTAACACTTTGCATCGTATAAGTAAGAGAGGGTTAACTGTATCCTCATCATTATACTTATTCAAGTCATCTGATAGGGTTGCAGGTATCACTAGTGTTCTAAATGTCCTTGTTCTTTACCCTGGGGAGGGACTTTTCGAACCTGTTACTTCTTAATTAATCATCCTTTCCCTACTATTCACTTCCAGTATTGGCCATGCTCCTGCGGTAATTCCATTTCTCTCTGTCCTTTGGCTGTGAAATAGGCGTTGCCCTCCTCACATGGCTCATGCATTCCTGAACTGGCCTCACTGGCTCCAGTTCACCCCGGATGATCAATTCTACAGGAACATTAAGAGTTACCTTCTCCCGCTCAGGATTAATCATCACTGTCTTCAGAAGAGCCCTTAAGAGCTTACAATAACCACTTACATTAAATTGAAGCCTCTTGTATTAGGACCCAGCAAACTGTGTACTTTGCTTTACTCAACTGGTTGCTGTTCTTGCTCTGCTCCAACTATTATTCTCTGTTTCAAACAAATTCACTCATATATATTAGGCTTCAATTCCTAATTTAAAGCAATTCTCTTTATCCTTTTCTCTCAAACCTCTCTTCAAGTTACACTCTACTCTTGTAATATTTATCATTTTCAGTTTCCCTTGTTGTCCATTTCAGTAATTCTTTCTGAAAGCATCTACTCATTCTTTGCTATTAAATGTAATTATTCAATATTATTTGGCAATATTAGGCCCCAGGAAAATGCTGCCTTTTCATGATCATAATACCAACGGATAACAAAAATATTGACCAAGAAATTTATTTGTCTTTCTCATTTCTTATACAAAGGCAAAGGACATTGGCACCACATCTTGTTATTTAAGGATTCTATAAGCTATATATGAAGCTGGCCTTTCATATCCATGGATTCTGCATCCATGGATTCAATCAACCACATATCTAATATATTATTTTAAAAAGGAATGGTCACAGCTGTACTAAATATGTACAGTATATGTTCTGTGTCTATGTACAGACTTAGTTTTTATTATTAAACAATACAATATAATAATTATTTACACAGCATTTACAATGTGTTAGGTATTATTAGTAATCTAGAGATGATTTAAAGGATGCAAGAAAAAGTGCATAGATTATAGGTAAATACTAAATCGTTTTATAAAAGAGACGGCTATTTGTATATTTTGAATTTTGATATCTACAGATTTTCTAGAACCAATCACCCACAGATTACAAGGGACAATTGTAGAAAATAATTAGAACATATCCCTTTATTGATATCAATGTATCTACGTTTATTATCTACTTATTGATTTCTCTATCTATACTTTCCACTTTCATTCATTTTATTAGATACTATCAGGATTGCTTCTTCAAAATCCAGCTCAAGTTTTGGCAAAAGGTACATACTGAATTATATTTGAAGTCAGTATTTACTCATGAACGAATAGTAATACGTCTACACAATTCCTATATTAGTGTTCTATATATACAGGGAATTTGATAAATTTGTAGAATATAATTGAATATCTTTGTAAATGTCTATTGCTACAAATTAGAACTTTTTACTATGTCAGTGGCTCAAAAGTTTGCTTGTAACTTTGCTAGTAACAGAGTGGTGTCTCCATGAACAATTAGTGAGATAATTATAAACAAAATTGTTTACATGTTATAGCACCGTCACAATTTAAAAACCAAGTTATTAATAAATGCAATATATAATTGTAGTTGAAGAAAATAACCTGAGATTACATTGATTATTTGGTTAATTCTTCTGAAGACAATTACAAAGACTTAATTTCAAAATATTTCTCTCTTGGCTGGGTGTGGTGGCTCACGCATGTAATACCAGAACTTTGGGAGGCAGAGGCAGGCGGATCACTTGAGGTCAGGCGTTCAACACCAGCATGGCCAACATGGTGAAACCCCATCTCTACTAAAATACAAAAACTAGTCAGAAGCGGCGTGGGCCTGTAGTTCAGCTCCCAGGAGGCTGAGCCAAAAGAATCATTTGAACCCAGGAGGCGGAGGTTGCAGTGAGCCGAGATCACACAAGGGCACCCCAGCTTTGGTGACAGAGTGAGACACCATCTCAAATATATATATATATATATATATATATATATATAAAGCTTTATAAAATTATGTCAACTTAAAGGCAGATATCCTTCTCTATGTTTTTATAAAATGTGGCAGCTTCTATATCAAGAATTTGAGGTTTTCACACTTTTTTTCTGAATTAAAGCAAACTTCTAAGTTTATGTAAAATAAAAATAGTCAAATATGTTAAGAAATAACGTTATAATATCAAATTAATAGTTTTATAAGCACGATGAAAAAAAAAATGCCTTCCTGTACCTTATAATTGATAGAAATGTAACTTTTAGAAAAACATGAAGACACAATGTCTTCTTAGAATTCCTAACAACCTCAAAAGTCTGCCCTGCACATAATCACAATGGAAAACAACTCTTCTGCTTCATTTCTATACATTTTTTTTCATATATTTGTTGTTTGTAAAAACAATTTTTATGTAACCATTTCTCCAAGCAAGAAATAAAGAGTATGCTGGTAATGTTTTAAATTGAGTTTACTTTTAAAATGAAGTCTCTGAAGATGCCAGGAGTAGTTTTCTTACACTTTAGAAAGTGCAAGAAAATGTTCTTTTATGATAAATTGTTAAAATGCAGTTAAAATATTAAAAATACTAAAGGTATTTTTTAGCATAAAGTTCAAGTCAAGAACTTACTTAACTGTATGCTATTTGAAAAGTTGTGAATGTCTTCAAACTCTAAGGGAAAACATTTGTTTTGAACACTATTTTAATAGCTGTTTTGAGTGGTAGTTTTGTTGGTGTTGAATATGTATTTAAAATTTAACTAATACACAAGTGGATCATGAAGATGGACTATGAATTAAAGGTTATGATTAATCTAATTCTGTGCACCTGAGGTATATTTTCTTTAGAGACAAAATTATTAACTTGCTTAAGAAAATCGGTCCAGTTAAAATTTTACTAACGACACATAAAGCAGACAATAGAATGCTTCTACATGTGTATTTTTTTCTCTAAGCAGCCAGCAACATTTTGAACACTCTCGTAGGTGCATTAGTCTATGCAGTGGTTAGAGGCAATGAGAATCTTTCCCAACGCTTATTCACCTTTTCCAGGAGGGGAAATGAAAGGTCAGAGAAGTGATTTGCTGACTGGGAGAGCCAGCCTAACAGTGGCTTTCAGCTAATCAGAGATTTCTGGTCAGGAGAAAGTTCGTTTCCAAAAGGCAAAGTGCTTGGAGACTGGCCAGATTTGTAAAAAATAATACTGTTGTTCCTTTGGATTTTTCTTTCTTTATACAAAAATCTAGTCCACAGATTGCTTATGGGTAACTATAGATCCATGAGTTTCAATTTGATTGACTCTCAATGATTTGAAGCACTCAGTGTAGGGAGAGGTGAGATAATATAATGATGGATAGGCAACAGGACTTGACACGTGGTGCTTGTAAAAGCCCAAAGAGCTGCAGAGCAAAGCAACAGCTTTCATTTACTGAAGAGAAAGTACGTGCAGATTATTATGTAGATATTTAATTAGCTTCTAAAGAGTCCTATGAAACATGTCTAATTATTCCCGTCTCAATGACAAGAAAACTGAAACTTAAAGAGTTTAAATGACTCGCTCCAATTTGCATGGACAGTAATGTTAAAGGTTGGTTAATGTTCATTCCAGCCTCAATCCAATTCTGTGGCCCCAAAGCTTCTACTCTTCCTATCAGGCAAGACTTCTCTTGCTTCCCACGTTCTGCCTACTCTTCGACGGAAGATTTACTGTTATCCCCACTATACTAGTGATACAACGGAAGCTTAGAGAAACACAGTGACTTTTGGAAGGATTCTTGGTGAAAGGGAAAAGCAGTATCCAACCCTGGAGTTCACTGCATGCTTGTTTTGAATGACAGCATGGCTTACTAACTTCTACATTAAGCCAAGCTTTGTGGGGAAGATAGAAAGGAAAACACTGTATTCTCCAAGCATAAACTAGCGAATTTTTATTCCCTTATCATTGGCCTAGTTATAATGACGTCCCATGCCTGTCTTCTTATAGAAGCTGGTGACTCATCATGGTATAAAATGTTTTCTTGTTGTTGCCCAATTAGAGAGCTTATCAAATGAAAGTAGTAGAAATCTCAACTGACCAGCTTGGAAATGGAATACATCTTACAAATTTCCAACTTCAGAATGATGAATTTCTTCACCAATCAGCTTAGAAAGAGTTGAAAACCAGAAGGAAAGTAAAATACAAGCCACAAATGCATGCGTAGAGGAAGTGGCTAATTAATTCAGATATTTGTTGGCTGGCATTTTGAAAGCCCAGTAGTAATCTTTGTGTATCCCGAGAGAATGTGATTGGAAACTTGGTTTTAATTACATATGTTAGTACAGTGTTTGAGAAGAAGAATCAAGTAAATAATTTACAAATGCTGAATTATGGAGAGACATGCTGGCATGCTTGAATGATAGTTTTTTTTGGAGGCAGTAGGCAGCAGGTCATTAGTAAGAAAAAGCTTTCAAAAACATGAAGTTTGGTTTTCTCCATGTTAGTGCTTTGTTAACAAGACATGTAATTATATCTAGCTCTTGGATATCCACACAATTCTGTGTGTCTATTCATGACCTGCTACATGGAAACCTGGACGAGGAAGCTAGATCCAGGTTTTGAGGCAATCTAACCAATGGGGGTGGCGATTATTTGTTCATTTATGCCACAAATATCTTATAGTATGCATTTTATGGCAAAAGCTTACTAAGACTGAATATGCAAAGCTAAAGAAGAGACACAATTCAATGTACTCAGAGTCTCCAGTGGCGTGGTTAATACTGACCGTTACCAAGAGACAAAGGTTAGAATAGTTAGTTTAGCCAGAATGAGGGAAAAGGTAACATCTTCAAGGGAACAGACTTTAAACACATGGGCCATCTTTTGCATTCCATGTGCATAGGAAGAGATCTTTTTCACTGTTACACTCTGTAACTCTAACCAAGCACACTGCCTTGTATTATACAATAGGGGCAAGATAAATACATATTTCTGTAATTTATATGAATTTATATTTGCCTATATGTTTTTAATTTTCAAAAGTGCAAGATATGCCTAAGGTGAAAATACAGTAAATTTCTATTCTTCCTTTTCCTGGTGACTTTGTTTCAAGTGGGAATACAAGTGAAAATTCTATAAATTTGGAGTTGAAACCATTCCTTTTTCCTATGAGAATGAATCAGTGGGGAGAAGAGAAGAAGCCCTTTACACAGCATGAGGCATGTAAGCAGGACCGTTCCCCAGGCATGGAACTGACTGTCTGCATCTTTGATTGAATAAACTGGGTCTGCTGGCACGTTATGTCACTCACAGAAGACTTAACACTGCAAAATCTACCTCAAAAAGTAAAGAGGGCACAAAATTAGAGTAAGTTGTACGTTGGTAGGTGAGAATTGGCAATTGTGTGAGCAGCGCAATGATAACTCACTTCGGTGCTTTTAACCAATGCCATTTCTTTCCCTCAGAACTTTCTGAATCCGGCTGTCTGAGACTTCCCTTTCTGTGGGCTCAGCACACTGATCCTCTGCCAAATCGTTTCCTCTAGTGTCATCCAAGTTTCTGATTTTTAGGTCAGCACTCTGCTCTCCAGAAGCCACACTCCTTGTCCTCAGTGACATAATCGTCTTTATGTCCTCTGGGAAACAAAAAGATGGCCAGGAACAAGATCAAGAGACAGAAAGGAGTCTGGAAAAGCCTTTGGTTTGCCTGGAAAGTTCACCTAAACAGAACATCTATAACCTCAGTTGATTCTAAACCTGAGTCCATTGAACAAGAGGGAAAATTCCATGTTATCTGGCTCTTTTTTTATTGAACTTATTTTGAGGCAATTGGCTAATGGGCCTAACGTAGCACCACAACAAACATTGTCCCCACTTCCTCCCCCCAGACTTGTGCTTCCTTTTGTTTTCTTTCCATTTGTGAGTCTTGGGAGGTCGTCATCACTTGTATTGCTTCCTTACTGCTTCCTTCCTCCCTCCTCCCTCCCTTTCTTCCTTCCTCCCTCCGTCCCTTCCTTCCTTCCTTACTTTTGTTTTCTTTCCATTTTTTTTTTCATTTGCTTCCTTTTGTTTTCTTTCCATTTGTGAATTTTGGGAGGTGGTAATCACTTGTATTGTTTCCTTAGCTCCCCCTCCCTCCCTCCCTCCTCCCTTCCTTCCTTCTTTCCCAATGTGAAGATTTATTTTTATTGTTATGTGAACAAGTTGTAATTATATGTCTGAGTGTCAGCACATATCTTATCCAATGGTTCAATAACCTGTAGACCCTAGCCATCCCAGCTCACTGTACCATGTAGAAACCCACATCCCTGTGGGTATGGGTGGGTGTGAAGGGTGTATGTGTTTATATATATATATATATTTTTTTTTCTGACACATTGTTATTTAAGTGAGTGAAGAAAATCTGTGACATCTTTTCTTCCTAAGCAAATTGTTATACTTTATCAATATCTTCTTTTTACTGAAACAAACCCATATCATTTTCATAGTATTAGGTTGGTGCAAAAGGAATCGTGGTTCTTGGCAAAAACCCTGATTGCTTTTTCACCCACCTATAATTATATTTCAGGTAAGAAAAAAGTCATTAAACTCTAACCTTCATTAGGATCAGGTTATCTATCAGTTCATCTTTGACTGTTCAGCCAATTTCCAGGTGAAGTATGAGGGAAAAAATTGATTCAGTAGAATTTTTCCTTAAATTTCCAGAAATACTTGTGAATTCCTAATTGCTCACATCTGTGGTGAGTCTGACTACAGATTGATAAGACAGTTTTGCCAATGTCACATATGAAAAAAGTCTCATTTTTTTATAGTCAGCCTTTCTAGAATTTATCCATTGTACCACTTTTATCTGTCATTCTGGGCGACAGAATGCTCAGAATCCTCTTTCTGGTAAAATAGAGGCCTCCTTTCTTGGTGACTGAATGAATTTTAGGTGGAAGAGTTTCTTTCCTCACTTGTCCCATTTGTTCTGATGACATCTTCTCCATCCAAGTAACAGCCTGCCCGACAAGGATCCTGGAATACAAAGGCGGTACATGTAGTTGGGAGTCTCTCTCCTCAGAGCATGTCATCCTCGGGCTCAGCATGTCATGAACAAAGCTTTTTAAGAAAACTAATAATCACCTCTTGAGTTTTAGAAAAACCGAAAGTCAGATTTTAGATAATATGATTGTCATAAATTTGCTTAATATAGTTTCTGCCTCAGGATCTATTTTTAAGCCCATAAGTCGCTTGAAGCCCAGTTGAACTCCATCACCTTTGGTCTAGTTAAGTTTCTTTGCCCTTATGGTGCTTTGAGATATTGTCTGCTCATTTTTCATCCTGCTGACCCCAAACCTAACACATCCCACAGATGCTGGCCATGGTGAAACCTAATGGTCAACATCAGGGTCCTGTGATCAAGTTCACCCTTTTGAGCATGTTGTCTTAAAAGGACCCAATCCACAACTGTTTTGAGAAAGCTTAAGTGGTAACACCTATGGGTTTTAGTATAGCTACAGTCCCACAGGTTCTCTGAGTCTCTTTTTCTTCCCCCACCAGCCAATTAAGCACCCTATTGCCTCTGGACTTCCTGTTGGCCACCCATCAGCACCCCTGACCTCTCTAGACCTGTAAGTAATAAATTTATTCTGGTTCGTGCATTTTGGTTTCACTTCCTCATTGTCTCACCAGATACACACACCAGAAAATAGTCCCTGTCAGGACTCTCCTAGAAAGTGGTATCATGGTTTATGGTCATTCTCAAGAGAAAGATCTCAAGACCAAATTAGAAAGAAACAATTACAATAAGAATCACAACAATAATGAAAAGGGACTTCTTGTTTGCTACTATGAGCCAAAGAACTTCAGAGCCTCAGATTTTTCCATGTAAAAGTAACTCGAGGATCTTTTCTCATTGCTAGAGTTCGAATTTTCTCAAGTGTGCCTTTGAAATCACTGCAGTATGAGTTGCATCTCTGTTACTTTTACTGAAGTGAAATATTATTCAGACTGCACTGGCTGGTAAATGTTCTAGAAGCATGTTGTAAATGTTCTTCCTAGAAACTACCAATCCATTTTGGCAAGACTTTAAATTATGCTTGCAATCCTTTCTCCTCGCTCATTTGATAATGTATCTTTGCTCACTTTCTTCTATTCATTATTTTTTTTTCTCTTCCATTATTTATCATTATGGTCTATGGCTGTTGTTTAACTCTCTAAGGCTATTTATACCTCTTGCATGAATAATGTTACATAAAATAAAATAGTACCACACCATAGATTAAGGAAACTCACTTTCTAATATATGATTAATTGTAAGTGGCTACTCTTTCCATAATAAATTAATACAAATGTACTCAATCATATGTTATCGAGATATGTGATGCATAAATAATTTTTTATGCTTCACTTTAATCAGCATTTTGTACCAAGTCACATTATCATCTATAAAATGCTTTTCAATTGTTCTTAGGCAATCCAGACCACATAATACTTCAAGGAAAAATAATGAATATTTTCTTCTTAAATATTTCAGATGGCAGTAAATAAAAGTTAATAGGATTTAGTTTCTTTCAAATTGTTTTGATCATTTCTAGCCAAGCAATTTCTTTCATAAATCAAAAAGTATCTTTAATTAGGAAAAGTTGGTGTGCAATATTAAAATGAAGAGACAGATTCAGATGTTGTAAAATGGAAGCTTAAGTTCCAGCTCAGCATGTCACTGTCAAAAGTCACTTCACATCTCAGAGTCTCAGTGACTTGGTAAAATGGGAGTAGTGCTAATGTCCATTGTAAGACTACTGTGAGGTGCAATTATAATTGATTCCAATATTTCAGAAAATGCATGTTCATTAACGTTTTCTTACACATACTTTCAGCACATCCATAGGAAACTCATAGTGCACTCCTCTGCATAACATGAACAATTAAATATCTTTAAAATATAATTGGTAAAGGTGCAAGTCTGCAGAGATTCTTTTCGGTCTCCATTCCTCCCTTTCCAAGAGCCCCTGTTCTCTTTCAGAAGCCAACAGGAGGCTCTGAACACAGTATTTCTTTACCAGCTTTGTTTGATTTTTGTTGGTTTTTATAGATGTTTTGCCATCCTGCTTTTCCAAGCTACCCACAGCACACCTGAGCAGACTCTGGAAACTGTCATGCATTGAAAACCCCTCTCTGCCTGTCAATCTCGTCTGCATTAATCCCAGGCTACCAGCAGCTCACTAATAAAACTGAGAAAACAAGCTTATCATCAATTATTAAAAGTTTAACTCTATGATTGTTACTATGTTTATAGAAATATGCAGACAACACTCAACCTTTCTATAGTCATATTTTTACACTTTGAAAACTAACATAATATTCTCTCATGAAATAATGTAATTCTTTCACATTAACTAAGGATGATTTCAGGTAACCAGTGCCTGAAGAGAAATAGCCGAGGGTCCCAAGAGTTTAGACTTCTTTGTCTGTGAGTAATCCTAACCCTGAACCCTGATCTGAGTACCAGGATAACTTCCATCTTACTGCTTATGTTTGTGCAACAGTAAGAAGAAGAAAAAAAAACAGCTCAAATCTCATCTCAGGGTCTTTCCCACTAACATTTTACTTCTCACTTCTGCAGTCCAGATTGTGGTAGGGGAAGGAAGGTGGGAGGTGGTCAGGAAGACCTCACTTCTACATAGTCATTCGGAGCTCAGTGTGGTGGAGACACCCTCATCAGAGCATCATCACTCACAACGGCAGAGGAAAAAGGGGCCAGGGAACTATGCAGGGCCTGTCCTTGCCTTGGCCAAAAATGGCAACCATCACTTCCACTTATAATTCTTAGCAAGAATTGGTAGCATACCCCCATCCAACTGCAAGGGAACTGGTCATCTCTGTGCCTAGTAAGTAAGGGAGAACTGGGTTGGTGGACACTGGTGAGGTTGATACCTTCCCCTCTTGCCAACTCCCCCCATGCAGAGAGGCTACCATGAGACCCCAGAATGCTGGGGCACACTTGCTCAGTACCTCCTCCCTGGGTAGCTGAGACCCCAGGACGCTGGGGCGCACTTGCTCAGTACTGCCTCCCTGGGTAGCTGTTCACAGTTCATTTCCACATTCTCACTGGCGTGACAACTGACCTTACTTACATTCAGGCTCTCCATTGAGTAGTTGGGGTGGGGGATGGCAGAGGTGCCAGCAGTGCCATAGGCCTTTGTATGTGTTCTGTGCCCACATCAGGGTGTGCCTCCGGGAGATCAGACACTCATGGGTTGTCACTGAGACCCTACTTACCTGAATTTGTGAAGGCAACATAGACCCATTTCTTCCACTTTTCAGTAACAACTTTTTTTTTGCGTGACGGTCGCAAAACAGAGTTTGCCTAGCTTTCTGCTGTAAGCTCTGAAAGGGTTTTGAGCAGGAAGACCAATGTAAAAGGAAAGTGCCTACCCGGACTTCCCCAATTTTCAGGGCCACAGAAAATTCAAATGGAGAGACCATCTGCCCAGGGTTCCCAGTGGCTGTGAAGTTCCTTCTTCAGTTTGAGGGGGTGGCAATAATCCCAGCAGTGGTTTGTATTTCCATGTCTGAGAATGACATCTTCTGATGCTGACTTGTGAATTCATGCCTTTCATGCACCATTTCAGAAAGACTTTTTTACAAAATAGAGATCAGGCTTACACACTGCCATTTTAACCTGGAATTGTTTTTTAACCTAAATTATTCAAAATAAATAGGAATTTGGGGCATGACTGTATATACATTAGGCTGCAAATCTAAAGCAATCGCAATACATAATACTTATGGCATTATGCAGACTCTCCCCTTTAAATAATCCAAAAATAAAAGGGCTCTAGGTGGCTTGGATATATAGAAAGACCTTACACCCACAGACGAACAGAATAAGGGCTGATTTATTTGCATGTGTAAGCCTAGCTACTGTCTTCCTGTAGACTTGCAGTCTGTGCTCATAGACATGGAAAACTTCTTATTTTTTGTCCCCCAAGAGAAGATGTTTTTGATTTTAAAACATCATAAGGTTTCTGACTCTTGAACTAAAAAACAATTTTTTCTTTTAGCATTTACAAGTTAGGTGTTTTAAAAGGGAACGGGAAAATAGAGAGAAAATTCACAGTAATGGGCATTAATATGACACTGCCCGGATAAGACTTTCAGAACATGTTCTCTCATTAACTAGTTCTAAGTGTGCTGAAAATATATTTAACTATACTACCCTCTCCTGCATTTCATGCATAAATGCTAAAACCCAGAACTATCCTGATCCTTCACATAGGTAAAACATGAGTTCTCTTATAATTCTAAAAATTATTCACTTCTATATTTATCAGGAATCAGTAAGCATGTCCTAAATTCTGCATGAGAAATATGCCTCCGGAAAAGCAGAGAGACACAGGCCAGAGAAGGAGGATCCCAACATAAACCAAGAGTGGAGGAGGCAGACAGCAGAGCTACTGCAGGATTCTGTGACTTGAACAGTATTGATTTTTCCCTTCTTACACGATTTCAAGTTTTAAATATTAATGCTTTTAATTTTCTTTTCAAATTCAAATTTTTAATGGTTCTATAAAATTGTGAATATTGCAAATACAATACAAAGACATTTTAGCAGGACCATTTTAAAGCATTTTCATTATTCCAAGGGAAATGCTGTGAAACTGGAATCTGAGGGAAATAAAATGTTGGTGTTGACAGCAAGTCAAGCCTGTGTGGCTCCTATTTACACCCTAATGCAAGGTCACTATGACCAGGTGGGAACAGACAACCTGCGAGCCACAGACTCATCTATTAGAAGACGATCTTCCAGGCTTCTTCAGCTATTTCAGCTCAATATTAATGTTGAAAAATAATGTTACAAATAGCCACAGGATTATCTGCAGAAATACTGATATCAAGAAGTTGTTTTACATTTTTAGGATTCCAGAATATTTTCTACAATTTCTTGAAAAAAATTTAAACATTTCGTAGTCAAGCATACTCTATGTGTTGTCCAGTATTCCAGCACTTGCCTCTATGAAACTGGTTGTTACGGTTTGGCTGTGTCCATACCCAAATCTCAAGTTGAATTGTGTCTCTAAGAATTCCCTGGTGTTGTGGGAGGGACTCAGAGGGAGGTAATTGAATCATGGGGCTGGTCTTCCCATGCTATTCTCACCATATTCAATAAGTCTCACAAAATCTGATGGATTTATCCAGGGTTTCCGCTTTTGCTTCTTTCTCATTTTCTCTTGCGGCCACCATGGAAGCAGTGCCTTTCACCTCCTGCCATTTTTCTGAGGCCTCCCCAGCTGTGTGGAACTGTAAGTCCAATTAAACCTCTTTTTTCTTCCCAGTCTCGGGTATGTCTTTATTGGCAGCATGAAAATAAACTAATACACTGATGCAGCATCTTTGCCAAGTGCAGTCCATGCTAAAGGCTGAATAAATGGCACCTGGGTTGTGTCCATCTGAAGGGTTAAGACCAGGCTGCTAGGCCTTGACTCTTATCACAGGACAACTGCAGTGTTGGTAAGTGTGAATGTTAAAAGCCCAAGAAGATACCTTAAGGTGGTCTGCTTGCTTTCAGTATAAACAACTGCCATTTATTTTTCTGAAAAAGCTTGCTTTTGATGAAGGCTTAACCATCTGTGCTTTAATGAAATGGGTGAAAAACGAACTGTGATTAACAGATTTTATAGTTTCTTTGTGTTACTTTATTATCCCCTAAATTAAGTAAATTTCTAAATTAACATTCTTTTAAAATATTTATTGCCATTTCTAAAGTTTTTACTGTGTATACTGTCACTGTTCTAAGTGCTTTGCATATATTAGTTTATTCCTTACAACAATTAAGAGATCAATTGTGACCTTGCCCCCATCTTGCACATGAGAATGCTGAGGCACAGAGAAATCAAAGATGTTGTCTGACATCACATTACTGGTAAGACATGAAGCCAGGGTTTAAACCAGTCTGGCTTCAAGTCTGTGTGCTTGCAAGCAAAATACCATGTTTTATGGATGTCATTGTAATTCATGGTACTTGGTCTAGGTGATGATGCCTAGAAACATACCAAAAGGAAACTGCAATCTCGGGTGACATGGAGAGTGAACATTCTCTCCTTCCTAGCTCATCTCTTTAACATGGCTTAACCCAGTGGACAGCTCTGACCTTCTTGTTGCTCTTTCCACATTCACCAACCCCACCAGATGGCCCATTTCTTTCCTTGTGTCCTTTCTCACTTTCATCTACTCTCTTGTGACAGATGGCATTTGGTGTCCCCCAAAATTCATATGTTGAAACCCTCACCCCAAAGGTGATGGCCTTAGGAGGTTGGGCCTTAGGGAAGTGATGAGATCATGAGGGAGGGAACTCGTAAATGAAATTAGTGCTTTTATAGAAGAGTCCTCAGAGAACTCTCTTGCTTCTTCTACCATGTGAAGACAAAAGGAGAAGGTGCCCTTTATGGACAAGAAGCCAGCCCTCAACAGACACCAAATCTACTGATGCCTTTATATTGAACTTCCAGGACTCCAGGATTGTGAGAAATGAATACTTGTTGTTTGAACCACTAAGTCAATTATATTTTCATTACAGCAGCCTGATCTGACTACAACCTCTCCCTAGTACAAAACTCCCTGCCCAAAGCTTCTTCTGTCTCCTGTGTTCTCAAATTCTGCTTTCATTTGAGAATCAGCATACCAGGACATGCAGTGCTCCAAAGTTTCATCCCATATCAAGTGCCATAATCATTCCTAAAGGAAGCAGTGTCAGGTCACAGCAGAAGATGGTTTTTGGAAAAGAGGAATGGGTCAGTCTATGTGGCCTCAACTGATGGTCTACTCTTAGCAACAGAATCAGGTGAAGACCTACAGGACAGACTCACAGGAGTAGATGTTGGACAAAGTAAAGGATGGAATTGAGATTTAAAATGAGTCTTACAGATCATAACAATAGCTAAATATCATAAAGAGAATATTAACTTGACTATGTAGAAGTCTTAAACTGAGGTTTAAACATCAAATTATATGATTATAGAAATAGACTTGTCTGTAATTCAAGGGAATGAGATATAGCTTAGTCATTGGTGAATTATACTTTTCATTGGATGTGAGAATTACACGTAGTTTGCATTAGTCTGTTCCCATGCTGCTCTAAGGACATACCCAACACTGGATAATTTATAAAGGAAAGAGGTTTAAGTGACTCCCAGTTCTGCAGGCTGGGGAGGCCTCAGGAAATTTGCAATCATGGCAGAATGGGAAGCAAATGTGTCCTTCACATGGCAACAAGAGAGAGAATGGTCAAAGTGGGGGAAATCCCCTTACAACACCATCAGATTTCATGAGGATTCACTCACTATCATGAGAACAGCATGGAGGTCACTGCCTCTCATAATTCAGTTACCTCTTACTGGGTCCCTCCCACAACACATGGGGATTATGGGAACTATAATTCAAGATGAGATTTGGATAGGGACATAAAGCCGAATAATATCATTCCACCTCTGCCCTCTCCCAAATGTCATATCACCACATTTGAAAACACAATCAGGCCTTTGCAACAGTCCGCAAAGTCTTAACTCATTCTAGCATTAACCCAAAAGTCCAAGTCCAAAGTCTCATCTAAGACAAGGCGAGTCCCTTCCACCTATGAATCTGTAAAATCAAAAGCAAGATAGTTACTTCCTAGATACAATAGGGGTATAGGCATTGCATAAATATACCATACCAAATGGAAGAAATTTGCCAGAACAAAGGGGTATAAGCCCCATGCAAGTATAAAATCTAATAGGGAAATCATTAAGCATTAAGATTTCAAAATAATCTCCAGGGCAGGGGCAAGATGCTGCCAGTGTCTTTGCCAAAGCATCACAAGAATCACCTTTATTCCAGTTCCCAACAAGTTCCTCATCTCCACCTGAGACCACCTCAGCCTGGGCTTCATTGTCCATATCATTATCAACATTTCGGTCAAAGGCGTTCAACAAGTCTCTAAGAAGTTCCAAACTTTCCCACCTTTTTCTGTCTTCTTATGAGCCCTCCAAAGTGTTCCAACCTTTACTTGTTACTCAGCACCAAAGTTGCTTCCACGTTTTTGGCTGTCCTTATAGCAGCAGTCTACTCTCTGTGGTGTCAATTTACTGTATTAGTTCATTCTCATGTTTCTGTAAGTACATATCTGAGACTGGGTAATTTATAAAGTAAAGAGATTTAATTGACCCATGGTTCCATCTGGGGAGGCCTCAGGAAACTTGCAGTCATGGCAGAAGGGAAAGCAAACACATTCTTCTTCACATGGTGGCAGGAGAGAGAAGTGCAAGAGAAGGCAGGGAAAGCCCCTTATAAAACCATCAGATCTCATGAGAACTCACTCAGTGTCACAAGAACGACATGGGAGTAACTGCCCCCAGGATTCAATTATCTCCCACCAGGTCCTGCCCATGACAAGGGGGGATTATGAGAACTACCATCAAGATGAGAATTGGGTGGGGACACAAAGCCAAACCATATCAAGTTTTATTTTCTTTATCAGCATTTTATTTCTTTATTCATTTCTGCTTTTTTGCTTAAGATTTTCTCCAGTGATAAAATATTCTATTTTAATATCATTCATTAATTTATAATGCATCTTGACTTTATATTTATATGTAATGTAAGAAATGAGTCAAGATTACTTCTTTCATATGAATAACCAATCGACTATGCATTATTTATTAAAAATGGCATCCTTTTCCTTATGGCATTACAGTGGTACTGTTGGCATAAGTCAAGCACCTTATATGTGTGGGTCTATTTCTGGAATCTTGTGTACCATTTTCCAGCATGTCTGTCCTCAGCCTATGCCTCACCATCATGGTTAGTAAAACTGTATTGATTACATATATCCAGGTAATAATTGGAAGTATTACAAGACCACACAAGGTACATTGAAGTGAGGGTTTAATGAAGATAATGGGTTTAATGGGTTAGCTGGCTCTTCTGCTCAGGCCTCAGAGGCTGACAGCAAGGTGCACTCATCTGAGGCCCTGACTCCTCTCGAAGTATTTGAGTTGTTGGTGGCTTTTGTTTCCTCAGCTATAGGTACTCCATTGTATGACGGAGGTCCCTTTAGCTTGTTAGCTATCAGCCAGAGATTGTTATCAGCCTTGAGTTGTCTCCTCCATACCATTAGCAGCCCACTCTGCTCCAACAGCAGCACATGGCTTAGCTGTTTGCTTTCTTCCTGGAAACTGGTAGGAGTCTGTTTCTCTGAGTTCTTATCTGCCTTTTAAAAGGCTTGTGTGATTTAGAGCAGGCCCACCTGGATAGTATTTGTTACATTCTAAGGTGACTGACTTGGGACTTAAATCACATCTGCAATATCCCTTCACAGAAGTACCTAGATAACTGATTGAATAATTAGGGGACAAGGAATAGTGAGGGGGGAGGGAGAAGGTGTCAGTACATCTTTAGAAGCTTCTGCTTCCATCTGGATATCACGCTTGGGTTGGCGTCTATGTTCATTATCATCTTTGCCCTTGTCATATTGTCTAAATAGCTCTTGGGTACGTTTCATCTATTTTTCTGACTCTTTTTATTCTGTCCCCCTTTCCCTTTCTTCTGGAGTAACATCTCTTCTAAACAACCAATATAGGCTAATAAGTCTTTTTTTCTCAGCCATTTTTTCATTAAAGAGAAATTCCACCTTTTCTAAGACTTCTACATCTATGCCAACTGTTCCTAAGACTCACTGATAGAGTTTGAATATTTTTGAGGATTACTGTAATCCTCATTGCCAGGTGCAGGGTATGGTGGGAGGTGTCTGGGTCATGGGGGCAGACCCCACATGGCTTGTTGCTGTCTTTGTGATAGTGAGTCATTGCAAGATCTGATCATTTAAAAATGTGTGGCACTTCCTGCTCACTCTCTGCCTCTCACTCACTTCTGCTTTTGCCGTATGATACGCCTGCTCCTTCTTTACCTCCTCACATGATTGTCAGTTTTCTGAGGCCTTCCTAGAAGCCAAGCACATGCTAGCACCATGCTTCCCTGTAAAGTGTGTGGAACCATAATCCAGTTATACCTTTTTTCTTTATAGATTATCCAGTCTCATGTATTTCTTTATAGCTGTTCAAGAATACCTAACACAGAAAATTGGTACCAAGGAGTGGGGTGTTGCTATAAAAATACCTAAATGTGAGAAAGTGATGTTGGAACTGCCTAACAGGCAGAGATTGGAAGAGTTTTGAGGGCTCAAAAGAAGACATGAAGAGGAGGAAAAGCTTAGCCTTTCTTAGATCCCGGTTAAATGATTGTGACAAAAATGCTGACAGTGATATGGACAGTGAAGTCTAGGCTGCCAATGTCTCAGATAAAAATAAGCAACTTATTGGGAACTGGAGCAAAAGTCATGCATGTCATGCCTTCGCAAAGAGCTTGACTTCATTCTGTTCATGCCTCAGGGAACTGTGGAAGTTTGAGCTTGAGAATGTGATCTAGGGTGTCGGTGGAAAAACAAAATCTAAACAGTAAAGTGTTTAACATGGGGCCTGGCTGCTTCCCACAGCCTATGCTCAGATGCTTGACAAAAAGAATGATCTAAAGCTGGAATGTGTATTTAAACAGTAAATAGAGCACACACATTTGGAAAATTTGCAGCTTGGCCTTGTGGCAAAGAAGAAAAAAAGCTTTTTTTGGTGGAGAAATTCAAGCAGGCTGTGGAGCAAATACTTGCTAGAGATATTTGCATAACTAAAATGCAGCCAAGTGCTAATATCCAAGACAAAGGGGAAAAGGCACTGAAGACATTTTGGAGACCTTTGTGGAAGCCCCTCCCATCACAGATCCAGAGGGCTAGGAAGAATGAATGGTTTCATGGGCCAGAGCCAGAGCTCTGTTATCCTTTGCAGCTTCAGGACACTGTTCTCCATGTCCAGGTCATTCCAGCTCTAGCCTCAGCTCAAAGGAGCACAGAGGCAGCTTGGACTGCTGCTTTGGAGATTGCAAGCCATAGCCTTGGAGGCTTTCACATGATGTTAAGCTTGCAGATGCACAGAAAGCAAGAATGAAGAACAGATGGCAGCCTCTGATTAGATTTTGGAGGATGTATGTGAAAACCTGGGTGCCATAGCAGAGAACCTCTACTAGGCAGTGCCAAGGCAAAATGTGGGGTTGCTATCCCCACACATAGTCCCCAGTGGGCCACATCTTAGTGAAGCTGTGGGAAGGGGGTCACCATTTTCTAAACCTCAAAATGGTAGATCTACCAGCAGTTTGCATCCTATTCTTGGAAAAGCCACAGGCACTCAACTCAAACCCACAGGAGCAGGCATGGGCTGCACCCTGCAAAGCCAAAGCGATTTGGGAGTCTTCCCCTTGCAGCATTGTGCCCTGGATATAGAGCATGGAGTCAAAGAAAATTATCCTAGAGTTTGAATATTTAATGACTCCTCTACTGGGTTTCAAACTTGCATGGGGCCTATAGTCCCTTTCTTTTGGCCAATTTCTCCCTTTTGAAAAGGGAATGTATATTCAATGCCTATACCTCCATTGTGTCTTGGGAGTAATAACTTGTTTTTTATTTTATAGGTTCATAGGTGGAAAGGATTTGCCTTTTCTCAGATTAGACTTTAAACACAAAAGCTAATGTTGAAATGAGTTAAGACCTTGGGGGTCTGTTGGGAAGGCATGATCATATTTTGCAATGTGAGAAGGAATGTGATTTGGGAGGGGCCAGGGGTAAAATGATACAGGTTAAATATTTGTCTCTGCCTAAATCTCATGTTGAATTATAATCCCCAAGGCTGGAGGAGGGGACCAGTAGGAGCTATTTGTATCATGGAGGCAGATCCCTTATGACTTAGTGCTGTCTTCAGAGTAGTGAGTGAGTTCTCATGAAATCTATTCGTTTAAAAGTATGTGGCACCTCCTCCCCACTCTCTCTTGCTTAGTTCTGCTTTTACCATATGATGTGCTTGTTCCTCCACATTCCGTCATGACTGTAAGTTTCCTGAGGCCTCCCTAGAAGCCAAGCAGATGACAGCGTCATGCTTCCTGTAAAGCCTGCAGAACTGTGAGGCAATTAAACCACTTTTCTTCATAAATTACCCATTGATATGGTTTGGCTGTGTCTCCAGCCAAATCTCATCTTGAATTGTAGCTCCCACAATTCCCTTAGGCTGTGGGAGGAAACCACTGGGAGGTAATTGAATCATGGGGGTGGGTCTTTCCTGAGCTTTTCTCATGATAGTGAATAAGTCTCATGAGATCTGACAGTTCTAGAAGAGGGAGTTTCCCTGCACAAGCTCTTTTTGCCTGCTGCCATTCATGTAAGACATGATTTGCTCCTCCTTACCTTCCATCATGATTGTGAGCCCTCCCAGCTACACGGAACTGTAGGTCCCTTAAACCCTTTTTCCTGTATTCATTACCCTATCTCAGTATATCTTTATCAGCAGTGAGAAAACAGACTAATACACACATTTTGAGGTATTTCCTTCTAGCATTGCAAGAATGGACTAGTACACTCATTTAGGCATTTGTGCCAATGCTGGCTTACCCAACAAGCATGTTATGGCAACCAGGTGATTATTGTTTGAAGACATTATGAGTAAATGTTTTGGATCACCCCAAAATTGAGTTCCCCAAGATAGTGTCATATAGGTAGTTGTCATCCACAAATATCCTTTAGTTTGAATGCATCAAAGAGCTTTCTTTGGAACATTAAGCAAACATATGGGCTATAAGTAGCAGATATGTGAGCCTATCAAGTCATCTAAACTAAGATTGTTTTAAAGTTTTTTTTCTTAAATTTTATTTTATTTTATTTTAAGTTTCAGGATACATGTGCAGGACATGCAGGTTTGTTACATAGGTAGACGTGTGCCATGGTGGTTGGCTGCATCTATCAACCCATCACCTGGGTATTAAGCCCTGCATGCATTAGCTATGTATCCTGATGCTCTCTTTCCCCCAACACATCCCCCACATGCTCCAGTGTGTGTTGTTCCCCTCCCTGTGTCCATGTTTTCTTATCATGCAACTCCAACTTATGAGTGAGAACATGGGTTATTTGGTTGTCTGTATCTGTGTTAATTTGCTGAGGATAATGGCTTCCAGCTCCATCCATGTCCCTGCAAAGGATATGATATCATTTATTTTTATGGCTGCATAGTATTCCAAGGTATGTATTTACCACATTTTCTTTATCCAGTCTGTCACTGATGGACATTTGGGTTGATTCCATGTCTTTGCTATTGTGAATAGTGCTGCAATGAACATACACATGCATGTATCTTTATAATAGAATTATTTATATTCTTTTGGGTGTACACCCAGTAATGGGATGGCTGGGTCAAATGATATTTCTGGTTTCAAGACTTTGAGGAAATGTTACACTGTCTTCCACAATGGTTAAACTAATATACATTTCCACCAATAGTGTAAAAGCATTCCTATTTCTCCACAGCCCTGCCAACATCTATTGTTTCTCAACTTTTTAATAATCACCATGTGACTGGTGTGAGATGTTATCTCATTATGGTTCTGGTTTGCATTTCTCTAATGATCAGTGATGTTGAACATTTTTTAATATGTTAAAAATTGTTAACATATTTTGTTGCCCACATAGGTATCTTCTTTTGAGATACTTTTTGTTGCCCACATAAGTATCTTCTTTTAAGAAATGTATGTTCATGTCCTTTGCTTACTTTTCTTTTCTTAATTGCACTTTAGGTTCTGGGTAAATGGGCAGATCATGCAGGGTTGTTGTGTGTGACCCCAGTGTGTGATGTTCCCCTTCCTGTGTCCATGTGTTCTCATTGGTCAACACACGCCTATGAGTGGGAACATGCAGTGTTTGATTTTCTGTTCTTGTGTCAGTTTGCTGAGAATGGCTTTGCCTACTTTTTAATGAGGTTGCTTGGCTTTTTTTCTTATAAATTTGTTTAATTGTCTTGCAATTTCTGAATATTAGGCCTTTGTTAGAGGGATAGATGGCAAAATTTTTCTCCCATTCTGTAGGTTTTTGGTTCACTCTGATGATAGTTTCTTTTACTGTGCAGAAGCTCTTAAGTTTAATTCGATTCCATTCATCAATTTTTGCTTTTGTTGTATTTACGTTTATCTTGAGCATTGCCTTCCACCCCCAAAAACATGATCTATAGACTTTAAGATATGTGGTGCTGTGAGAATCATGCAAAGAATTCTTTACATGCATTACACTCAGGTTTGAGTTGACAAACACACTATAGCATAAGTGGTGGTAGAGAAGGTAACCAGCATTCATTGAATACCCAGCACTAACTACTAATGAACAACATTAGCTATTTAATTTTAAAAATACATCTATATAGGTAGTCTTGTTTATTAATGAGCAAAATGGGGCACAAAGAGATTATGTAATTTGGTGAAGCCTAGATTTGAACTTAAAACTGTGTGCTATTTTGATTGTCATTTCACTCATTGATCCAGTTTTCGCATCTGAAAAAATAATCGCTAATAATCCTACATGCACAAGAATGTCATGAGTGTGAATTAGAGGGTGTCAGTATCTGAGACACACAATAATTGCAAAACAGTGCTTGTCACATCAGATTTGTCATATCTCTTCTCCAAAATGCATATAGCCTAGGAAAATGGCATGAGATTTCAGAAAAAGTATCTACAATGTGTGTGAATGAAGATTCAGTGGTAGCAAGAAAATCAATATATGACACACTTTTTCATTATGATGTGTTTTTATGGTTCTATTTGCAATGTTTAATGAAGGAGAGTTATTTTAGTGCTTATCAGAGTTGTTAGAAAGGCCCTTTGGGATTGTGAATGCTTAAGTTTCTTCATTAACTAGAAAGATGAAAATCTGCCACTAAGCACTAAACATATATTAATAAATCACTCAAGAGGATAAGGTCACTTCTTCAGTTTTATTCTCTAACACTTAGGTGTTTAAATGTGTTGATATAGAGGGAAATGTTTACTCATCAAAGCTAAGAACTTGCTAATACAAGTTAGCTCAGTAGTGCCTCAGAAAAAAATTAAAAGCCCCTCTTACTTATCCACAGCCCAAACATCACGGGATTGTTCTACATGTTCCTGAGATACCTAGAGCCATTCTGCCAAAATAGCTTGTCATATATTAAATTGATAATCTTCCTCATAAACTGGTTCATTCTATTGCATTTACTGTCATACTTACTATCACTAACCATCTAAACACTCAGGCTAGATTCCTGAGAGTGGTTTTTAATTCCACTTCTTACTTTACCTACAGTACTATACAATAAATCGATATATTTTATTTTTTCAGAGTTTCTCAAGTCCTATTAATGCCACTAAAACCATAGTACCAATGCCCTTGGTGAGAGGGATAATATACTTTCTTTAGATTGCTGCAAGGGCAACTTAATTTATCTTCATGCCCTGGGTTTGGTCTTTACATCCACCCTCCAAAATACATTTGGAGTGGTCCTTCAAAGTACAAAGCACCATCACACTCTGCTGATAGAATACTTTAATGCCCACAGCAGAGTCTGTAGTACACTGAAGTCACACAATAAAGATACGTCCAATAGCATGTTCAACTGATAGATGTGAATGGGATACATTTTAGCCATGCCAACTTCAACAACTCCATTTAGTGATGAATGTATGTCTACTCCCAAACCTAAGAGAAAACTCAGGGATGAAGTTCTAGATTTGATCATTGTCAATGTGTAGGTCAAAATTAAGACCATGACAGCAAGTATGATTGACTAAGAAGCTATAAATATTTCTACCAAAAGTGGATATCCACCATTAGTCATCAAATTATTTCCTATTTGATTCTGGGATATATTATAAGCTTATAATTATAAAATGCTTTCTAGTTAACAGAGAAAGAGCACATATATTAATTACCTGAAATTTATAATAACCCTTTGGTAAGTTAAATTTTATAGTTAATGCAAGTTAGGCCTAGAACGGTTTAGTGAGTTGTCCAATATATTATGGCTAGAAATTGGTAGAACCTGGACTCAATTTCTAAGGTGGGGAAATCTTAGGTACCTTTTATGTATGTGATAAAGTTTTTGCTATGTCTACACCCAAATCTCACCTTGAAATGTAGTTCCCATAATCCCTACATGTTGTGGGAGGGACCTGGTAACAGGTAATTGAATCATGGGAGTGGTTACCCTCATGCTGCTGTTCTTGTGATAGTAAGTGAGTTCTCATGAGATTTGATGGTTTTATAAGAAGTTTTTCTCTCTTTGCTTGGCTCTTCTTCCTGCTGCCATGGGAGAAAGAAATGTTTGCTTCCAGTTGTACTATGATGGTAAGTTTCTTGAGGCCTCCCAGCCATGTGGAACTGTGAATCAATTAAACCTCTTTTATAAATTACACGATCTTGGGTATGTCTTCATTAGCACATGAAAATGCACTAATATCATTAAATTGGTACCAGGTAGTGGGATGTTGCTCTAAATATACCCAAAAATGTGGAAGTGACTTTGGAACTGGGTAACAGGCATAGGTTGGAACACTCTGGAGACCTCAGAAGAAAACAGAAAAATGTGGCAAAGATTGAAACTTCCTAGAGACTTAGAGAACTCAGAAGACAGGAAGACGTGGGAAAGTTTACAACTTCCTAGACACTTGTTGAATGGCTTTGGCCAAAATGCTGATAATGATGTGGAAAATGAAGTTCAGGCTGAGATAGTTTCAGATGGAGGTTAGAAACTTGTTGGGAACTGTAATAAAGGTGACACTTGCTATGTTCTAGCAAAGAGACTGGTGGCATTTTGCCTCTGTCATAGAGATCTGTGGAACTTTTAACTTGAGAGACATGATTTAGGGTATATGGAAGAAGAAATTTCTCAGCAGTAAAGCCTTCAAGAAATGACTTGTGTCTTGTTAAAAGCATTCAGTTTTATGTATTCACAATGAGGTAGTTTGGAATTGGAACTTAATTTTGAAAAAGAAACAGCATAAAAGTTCAGAAAATTTGCAGCCTGATGATGCAATAGAAAAAAACATTTTCTGAGGAGAAATTAAAGCCAACTGCATAAACTTGTCTAAGTAATGGGAAGCCAAATGTTAATTGCCAAGACAATGGGGAAAATGTCTCCAGGACATGCCAGTGGCCTTCATTGCAGCTCCTCCCATCACAGGTCTAAAGGCCTGAGAGGCAAAATATGGTTTCATGGACTCGGCCCAGTGCCATTCTGCTTCGTGAAGTCTTAGTACTTAGTCCCCTGCATTCCAGCCATAGCTAAAAGGGGCCAAGTCACAGCTCAGGCCATGTCTTCAGAGGGTACAAGCCCCAAGTCTTCACAGCTTCTATGTAGTGTTGAGCCTGTGATTGCAAAGAAGTCTAGAATTTAGGTTTGTGAACTTCCACTTAGACTTCAGAGTATGTATGGAAATGCCTGTATGTCCAGGCAGAAGTTTGCTAGAGGGGTGGAGCCCTTATGGAAAACCTCTGCTAGAGCAGTGTAGAAGGGAAATGTGGGACTGGAGCCCCCACACAGAGTCTTTACTGGAGCACTACTTGATGGAGCTGTGAGAAGAGGGCACCTTCCTCCAGACTCCAGAATGGTAGATCCACTGACAGCTTGCACCACCTGGAAAAACTGCAGGCACTCAATGCCAGCCCATGAAGGCAGCCAGGAGTGGGGTTGTACCCTGCAAAGCCATAGAGACAGAGCTGCCCAAGGCCAGGGGAGCCCACATCTTACATCAGCATGACCTGGAGGTGAGACATGGCGTCAAAGATCACTTTGGAGCTTTAAGATTTGATGGCCCTACTGGATTTTGGACTTGTATGGGGCCAGTAGCCCCTTTGTTTTGGCCAATCTCCCCCAATTGGAGAGAATATATTGACTCAATGCATATAATTCCATTGTATCTAGGAGGTAAGTACCTTACTTTTGATTTCACAGGCTCATAGGCAAAAGGGACTTACCTTGTCTCAGATTGGACTTTAAACTTGGATTTTGGTTTAATGCTGGAATGAGCTAAGACTTTGGGGGCCTGTTGGGGGGCATGATTATGTTTAGAAATATGAGGACATGAGATCTGGGAGAGGTTTGGGGTGAAATTATATGGTTAGGCTTTATGTTCCCACCAAAATCACATCTTAAATTTTAGCTCCCATAACCCCTACGTGTCATGGGAGTGACCTAATATGAGGTAATTGAATCATAGGTGTAGTTACCTCCATGCTGCCTTTCTTGAAATAGCGAGTTCTCACATGATCAGATGGTTTTATAAGGGGCTTCTCCCTCTTTGGTTGGCACTTCTTTCTCCTGCCATCACACGAAGAAGGACATGTTTGCTTCCCTTTCCTCTATGAGTTTCCTGAGGCTTCCCCAGCCATGCAGAACTGCGAGTCAATTAAACTTCTTTCTTTTATGAATTACCCAGTGTCAGGTACGTTTTTATTAGCAGCATAAAAACATACTAATATAGTACTTATGCTACAGGTATTAGTTTTGCACCAGTTGGTCACATTTGGAGACACTACTGTGTATCTGGCACTGTGCTTGGAGTTGTAATGCAAAGACAAGCATGGCCCTGCTCCTCTAGCTCAATGTAAACATAAATAACTAAACATAAACAAATGTGTCAAGTGTCATAGTAAAGATATAGACAGGTGATTACAGAGCCACAAAGGAAGCAGTGGTGACAAATAGAGGAGTGGTGCAGATGAAGCTTATGAAACACCTCTCCGTGTGATAAGCCAGCTGTCACAGTGTACTTTTCCATCCATGTTCACCATTGATATGAACACATCATAAGCAGGGACGTTGGGGTGGTCCTGTTCTCAGTGTTGGCAAAATGGTAGTGAACTAAAAAGTAAGTGTTTCTTGTCTCATGGAGTTTAGATTCTACCTGGAACGGAGAGAAAGAGAATAAATAAAATATCAGATGTTAATACATATTACTGAAAAAAATTGACACATGGAAATAAGTCAATAAATTTAGGAAGGAGCACTTATAATTTTAACAGAATTTGTCACAAAAAATCTCACTAAAAATATGACTTTCATCAAATATGTTCAGTTTGTTATTGCTGCTTTAACAAATTATCACAATTTTTTTTGGCCCAAAACACGAATTAATTACTTTCCAGTTCTAGAAATCAGAAGCCCCAAATCAGTTTCACTAAAAACTCCAGGTCTCAGCAGGGCTGTGTTCTTCCATTTCCTTACCTGTCAGCTTCTAGAGGCTGTCTGCATTCCTTGCCTTGCGGTGCCTTTTTCTGTCTTCAACACTGAGAACCCCAGATCTTCGAATGTTTCTGTGACCTCTGTTTTCATCACCACAGATCCTTCTCTGACTCTTAACAACTTCATTCTTTCCTTTATAATTATCCTTGTGCTTAGGTTAGGCCTATTTGAACAATCCAAGATAAATTCTCATCTCACAACTCAAATCTGCAAAGTCCCTTTTGCCAGAACACAACGTATTTACAAGTCCCAGGGATTAGGACATAGACATCTTTGGTGGGGTTAGGGGGCATTATTTTACCAGCCAGATTTACATGATGGAGTGTAAGGGAGATGCATGCAGCTCATCCAGGATATGCATTCCAGGCAGATTGAATCAAAAGTACAAGGATTCTGAGGCATGGCTGTGTCTAAGCTCTAAGGCATGGTAAGGAATCAACTGTGGCCAATACAGAGTGACCACAAGGGAGAGGCATGTGAGATGACTCAGACAGGTAACATGGGGCCTGATGATGTAGGATAGTTCAGGACTTTGTAAAGATTTCGGCTTGAATTCAAATGAAGTAAAACAAGATGGGACAACTATAAAAGGTTTGTATAATTGATTGGCATGTTCAAATTTATGCTTTAAAATAAAAATCTGGCTGCTATTCTGAGAAGGAGCTGTGGAGGGGCACATGTGGAAGTCAGGCAACCAGAGAGGAGATGACTTTCACAATGCAGCTGAGCAATGATGGCCAGTGAGGCCAATGTGCTAACATTGGTGATGGGATGGGAAAGATATTGGTTGTAATTACAAAGCTTTTTAGCCTGACAAACTAGCAGGATGTGAAGAAGCTTGTTTCTGAATACAGAGTGAACCAAAGGTGCAGTTCTTGGTCTGCTGAATTGGGAAACCCTATTCATATTTCAAATGAAAATGCTAAAAAGATCTTCAAGCCTGCAGTCCAGCAAAGAGATCCAGATTGGAAACAGAAATGTAAGTGGTCTTTAGAGCCATGAGATTAGATAAAATTATCAAGCTCTGATAGAGGAGTGATTATTGCATCAACCAAGCTCTGGGGCCCTCCAATTAAGTGGTTACGGGAGGGATAGGGGGAAAATCTGGCAAGGTAACTGTAAAGGAATGGTAAGGTGGTAAGAGCAAAGAAAAATTTGGTGTCAGGTAAGCCAGGTGCAGAAGGAGTTAGGGGAAATGAAGATTGAACATTGAATAGGTTGGCAAAAGCCCAAGTGGTATATCTTCAAAGATTATGGGTGGAGTAGTCAGTGGTAGCAAATATATACAATGCTTTTGAGAAGTTTAAACCTAAAAAGTGAGAAATTAACTCTAAAGAGAAAGAAAGTAACTCTAAAAAGTAACTGAGATAACAGAAGTCAAGTAAGATTATGTTTATTTCTTGTAAATTGAGTGAAATGATGTTTGCTGATAGAAAACATCCACTGAGCCTGGGGAAATGGATCATGCAGGAGAGGGTGAGGGATTGAATTCACCAGTAGAGGATCTGACCGTATCTGGGGGTATGGGCCATGTAACCATAGTAAGAAGGGAGAAGGCAGGACAGTGGGCAAAGATGGGGATATACGGTATTAGGAAATTAAAGTGTACTTCTTATGCTTTCAGATGCTTTCAATGAATTAGGAAATAGCTGAGAATAAGGATAGGATGACAAAGTTGAAGTTTCCAGGAGAAGATACAAGACTTATCTGGGAGAAATGGAGAAAATGATCTAAAAATATATAAATACTTGTCTTGATGAAGGATCCAGTTATGTCATTGCTTATTAATTTACAAGAGAGCCAGTTAAGATTGTGCACTCTGCCCGAGGTTAATTATCTTCACTTGTACAGGCCTAAGAGGGCAATTGCATTTAAGTAGGGTTAGGGTTTTGTCAAGCAAGGATGATGTAGGTTTCAACTTCAGGTCATTGCATGTTTTCTGTTGCCTAATCTTTGGTAAAAGTATGAATTCCCCAACTTCCTCTATTTGTCATAATCTAGGGATGGGTTAGGGCACAAAAATATGTCATGGCTCAAATACAGAAGGGCTGGTCTTAAAGTACCTTGACACATTTTCACAAAATCCTTGTTAATTTTTAGAACTCCATATCATAAAATCTGCACAGATATGATGGTCCCTTGCTGAAGGTGCTTGATCAATGGTAGGAGAACGAACTTCCAACAGCAAGCAGAGTTAAGAAGTAAATTTATTTTCTGAATTTTTATAATCCCTTGACTTAAAATTATGTAAAGTGTCACATACCTAGCTGACTTACCTATAAAAAGGCATATAAATATCATATACTAAGACACCATCTAATGTCTTATCAAAACAAGATGAGCAGTTAGTAAAAAGTGCGTCATTGAGGAAGGAGGTAACTGATACTCTTGAAAAGAGTAGGAGGTTCAAAGTTTATTTCCTATTACCCATAGCTGTATTTTCATTGACAATTATAACTAAAACAATTAGACATTGATTTACATCTTGCTATTATGTCATCTTACACAATTACTATTTCAACATTTAAATTGTATAATGTGTTTTCATTATTAGTGATATATTTTCATAAAAAAACTACTTTCTTTAAATACATGCTTTATAAGACATTGTTATTTCTAGGCATTTTCCACTTCTATAAACAAAAATAATTTGTAAAAATTATCTCTAATTTTATAATATGAGTCTAGAAATTGAGATATTTATTCAATGCAAAACTTAGAAACAGTTTTTTTTTCTAGGCTCAAATGAGTCCCCATATAGAGAAGCATGCATGCATTAGACGTTTTAGCGGCTTACTCAATTAAATGCAACCAATCCAGCATCTGTGACTCCTCCCTATCAACAGCTTGATTCTAAGATTTCTTGTATCATTGCTTCAGATAACCGTCTTTTTCAATAGTCTAAGTATCTGACTTGGGTTTTAAAACATAGGTAATATTTCAGAGTACAGAGCCCTGCTCATTTGCTATAAATTCTAATCAAACCAAATATAAATGGGAAGCAGATCAAGAGTGAAGCCACACAAAAAAATCAGCTTTTGAATATAACAAAATGAAAGGAACTCTACCTATTTTTTTGAACACCGACAATTTGGCTATATATCGTATTAGAGTTGATAAATTTGAGCACCTGCAGTTCCACATCTGGTTAATTCTAATTTAAATTCTAATGAAGGCATTGGTTCTCTGGTTAAAACACTCACATAAAATTGGGTGGTCTTTACATAGTGAATTGTTGCCAGAATCAAGATGGTCCACAACTGTGTACCAGTTGGTCACACAAATAACTTTATATTGCCCCTTATAGAATATGTGTATGTCAATTATGGATGCTGCTGTTTTCATATAGATTAAATGAGCTTCAGTACTAATTTCACTGATTTATAAAGTGTGACAATTTTATAGCCTGCTTTAAGTACTCTATGCTCATTGGGAAAAGCAGCTTCTATTTAGAACTATGTGACATGTACAAGCTTCCTTGCAAATATTCTCCAGACCATGAGCATCCGTGTGGTATGCTAAATATACCAATGATTCATACCTGTAACTGGCTCAGATATTAATGTCATGGAGGGGAAAGAGAGGTCAATGTAAGTAGTAAATAAATAAGGCAGTTTCAAATGGAAAATACTCATTGAGAAGTGGAAATGCCCAAAAACTTCATTTTCTGTCTACCTACACAGGAGGATGAATAAATCGTTTAACTGTGATTTAAGCTTTTGCTTTTTTGTGTTGTTGTTAATGAATACTTACTATAAAGTAGCATGGTGGAAAAGGCCCTGGTGAGGAGACACAAGACTCTTTATTGACTACCCAGAGTGACCTTCTTCCCTGCTCACAGTCTACATCCACCCCACCCCTTTCTGTGCCTTATAAACCATCTCAAGGCCCTGGGGAGGATGGGTTTCCATGGGCACATGCAGATGAGCCTTAGTCTCACCCCTCACTTCTCCGCATTACTGCAGAGAGCTCTGCCATGGCCAGTCAAGGGGGTGATGATGGACCATCCATTACACATCCACATCTTGGAGCAAGTAGGGATTCTTTCTCCATATAACTGATTTATAACCAAGCAAAGCATTCTCCTGGGTGATGGCATTTATACTAGAATTTTCACAGCTCCCACAGAAACAGAGATCATGTCATAAAACTCAGGAGCAAAGGAGAATGTCTGAACAAAGGCTCCATGGGAGAACTATGCACTCTTGGTGCTCAGGCATGCAGAAAGCATTTTCTTAAGGAGCTCTGCTATAAATTTAAAATACGGCATGTCTGGCAATTTCAATTTTTAACATCCAAGTCCTTAAAGCAAAGCAGGGCCAGATTCAAGAAAGAGAAGGAAGGTAAATTTTGGATGCAAATCAAAGCCAGCTGCAGTTGTCGGAGGAGGGAAAGCATTAAGATAAATGTGTCTGCAGAAGGATTTATAGCAGGTCATTTCAGGTTATTCTCTGATCTGGAAGAACTCTCCACAACAGTACCTGGGAGTGATGTAGATATACTTTGATTGTCAAAGAAGGCTGGCCTAGTGTTTACTTTTCAGGAAGCCCAGTTTTATGGTTATCACAAAAAAAGCAAATGTCAATTCAGGACAAGGGAAGATACTTGGATTCAGAGCTAATCAGTCTAATTATGTATCCGTGGGGTGCTCCGTGGAAGGGGGAGGGGCAGCTGAAAGCTTAGCCAAACTGCTGCTGACCTGTCCCGGCAGCTGCCCCTCTGCAGAGACTCCAGGATGGCTTGGCTCAGAGCCTCCTCCTAGGATGTTCCCCTTTGGATCACTGGGCAGTGGGAGCTGTCAGATAAGATTCAGAAACACAAGAAGCATGATGCTTATCGACAACAAGGCAAGCCAGGAGGAGGCTTGGAAAATTGATGTGCTGCCCTCTGAGACTCAGCGGAGTGAACCAACAATATAGCAGACTATTTAGAAATCTTAAAGATAATGTCAGCATATTCTAAGCAAAGATGCCGCTAACAAAGCACATTTCTTTGCAACCTCCACTAACAAAGTCAAGGAAGTCAGATAGAAGCTAGGCCTGTGTTGCTGTTGAAATACTTGGTTATAAACAATATATTATTCAAAGAATTATTCAGTATTATCAACAGTGACCAAAGTTAAAGTAAACCTTATGAGATCACAATGCGTAAAAAATAATCACAACTGGCTAGGCATCAGAATGGCTATTCCACATCCTGTAGGTAGAATGTTGAAAGTGATTGATGGACAGGCCTTTCAGCAAGGCCTGAGATTATAGCATTTGTAGTAGTACAGAGGGGAATTCCATCCAAGGCAGTTCGAGCTGCCAGCTCACTTCAGGGTGCTGGGGGCATCTGCAGGGGCCTAAACCACTGTCCATCACCAACCATAACAATTAGGTCAGGCTGGTTTTCTCAGAATTGACCACAGTGGATGGGCCTGAGAGGCACTGAGGAGGTAGAATTGATAGGACTTGGTTATGAATTGGTTGCAGAGGCTGAAGGACAGAGAAGAATTACAATGATACCCACTTGCTTTCTGGCTTGGGCAATGTAATAGGAAGCATTCCATGATATGGAACACAGGAGGACAAGCAGGTTTGGAGGGGAGGTTACTGGTCATGATAATCATTTTAATTTTGGATATCCTGAGTGTAAAGCCCTTCTGGGATACGAAGAGGCATGTGACTGGTAAGGAGTTGGGTTCTATGGTACATTCGACCATGACAAGGTAAAACAGAACAGAGAGTAGTATATACAAGAGAAGCATAATGCTTTTCCCTAAGGATCGTAACTGTCCTGCATGGGCAAGTTATGCCTTACACCCCTTCCTTCCTGGGGAAGCACATCCTCCACTCTTGTTCTCAAGGAAAAGGTCATTTGCTAGTGGAACCTCTCCTAAGTGCCTCTTCTCTGTGGAGCGGATCTCCATCTACTTTGTGTCTCAGGAACAAAGATTCTGCCCTGGGCACATCTATCTTTCTAGCCTCATTTTCCTCATTTGTACAGTAAATCTTAATAATTACATCGGAGAGTTTTATGAGCATGAATTGAGCTAATATTTGTTCAGAACCTCAATCAAGGCCTGGAACATAATAAGTCTTAATTTAACATTTTAAAAATAAAGAGTAGCTCCAGCTAATTCTCACTGAGCAGTTATGATTAATTTAAAGGATTGGTTTAGTAACTTATCCGAGCTCACAATGCAGAGCAGGAAGTAAAAAGAGACCATGCTGTCAAAGGCAACAAGAAGGTTCCTCAGGACATAGACTCATATATGCATGTCCATGGTATTCCTGTAGCAATGGGGTTGACAGGATTAGTGTATCTTTTTGAAGGAAAAGTGCTTTAAAACTTCTAATTTCACCATAAGTATTAAAATATACTTTTTGTGTTGATTAGTGAGATCTGTTACCCTATATTTTATTCAAATAGGTAGAGTTACTACATAATAAATCTTGGATTTAAAAAACCCAGTAAATCCCATACTTATAATCTGTTGTGAACTGAATGCGAGCCCGGGAATCTCGTCCAGCGAGAGGGTCCCAAACCTGGAAGAGAGCACGTGCCGGAAAAAAGGAGATAGAAAAGGCGGGGTCTGGAGGGCTACATGCGCTATGCTCATGCAGCAGCTTTATTTTGCAATGTGTTTCATTATATACTTTTCTGAAGTTAAAGTTGTTTATGCCAAATTAACATACTTA
>CAUYQU010000682.1:0-19206 GCA_963574635.1 Cheracebus regulus
CCACATAATTGGAAGTAAATCACTCCCCAGCAATTGCATAGCATTTCACAGGTTTAAATAAAATATTGGTTGGCTGCTTGTTATTTTCATCCCCTATTCCTTCCTGTCTCCATTGTTAAGCACAATTATTGGCATAAAAGAAGTTTTTAATACCCATTTTTAGACTGTATTCTAGCCTGAGCAATAAAACAAGAATCCCATTCTCTCTCCCTCTTTCTCTTCCTCTTTCTTTCATTCTTTTTCCCCTTCTTTTGCTGTTTCTTTCTTTCTTTCTCCTTTTCTCTCTTTTTCTAAAAAAAAAAAAAAAGGAATTGGTTAGGTACACAACAAAAGATGATATCCAAATGTTCATTTAAAATATTTAAAAAGTGATTTTTAACATCATTACTCGTCAAATAATTCAGATTTAAACTACCATGTGTCATCATTAAGCACCTACAAGAATGGCTAAATTTGAAAAAGGCCATGACAAGTGTTGGTGCAGATTTAAACTACAATACTTTTTATATCTTCCAATAGGAATGTAAAAACATGAAAATCAGGCTGAAAAACTGTTTGGCAATATTTACTAATACTAGAAATGCATATACCCAACGATTCCATTCCTAGACATGTACCCAATGGAACTGTATACATATATGCATCACACAGTATGTTCAAGAGTATTCACAGAAGCATTGTTTAAAAGAGCCCCAAACCAGGAAAAATACGTGAATGTATGTAAAAGCATTGACAAGTATATTGTGATAGATTCTTAAAATGGAATGCTATAGAGCAATAAAAAAGACAAAACTCATGCCACACCTAACAGCAGGACAGAATCTATCATATTATTGAATGATGTAAGCCAGAATATACAAAAATGTATATATCATCTGACTTACTGTATACTGGTAGGGTATATTGTATATATTTACTATACATAAAGTTCTGTACAGCAGAGGTTGCAGTGGGTGGAGATTGCACTGCTGCCCTCCATAAAAAAGAAAGTTTACTAGGTCCTACATAATACGACTATTTTTATGTCAATTTCTGTTGAAAATATGAGCAACTTAAGAAGAACTTTATATGACTATTCTTATCTGTTGCTAAGAGAAATATTTACTGGGCCTCTACAATGTGCCAGTAATTTAATACATTGATATATTAAAAATAGCATGTATAAGAAGTATCTTGAGAAAGTTTAAAAATCTCTGCAATTAAAAAAGTACATATTTGAGTTTTAGCTAAATATTTAAACTTAATTTTGCTTTCTGTCCTCATGATAACTTCAACTGAGTATGGAAAGAAATATTATGATTAAACCACAATGAAAATTTAAAACAATTTTTTGCTACCTAATTATCCTGATTTAATCATTACACATACTATGCTCATATCAAAACATCACATGTACCTTATAAATATGTAAAATTATTATGTATCAACTTTTAAATGACAATGAATAGGTGTATGTATATACATATACACACAAACAAGTATATCTTGATTATTCATGGTAATTATGTTCTATAAAGTCACTTACAAACACTGAATGATGAATAGTAAACCATTGCCCCTAGGGAAATGCAGGGTTAAGTTCCTGTACCCTCTCCTCACAACATTTTCATTAAACAATTAATACGTAAGTTTGGTTTATTTGTGTTTCTTTTTAAAGATACCCTAGTTAATAGATATTGTTGATTCATTAACATTGAACTCATGGCTAACCGCACTATCACTTACACCTCAATGAAGCTTATCTAACACATGTATTTTCTCCGTCAGGCACATCACAGCCTTCTTACATTTAGAAACACTAGACAGCACTTTAACACTATGCTTGGGGACTGTTTTAAACAGAAAATCCACTAGCAAAAAGAACAAAAGTGCGAAAGTCATGGAATAAAATAGACCACAAGAAAAGAATCACTCATTTAGAGTATGAGAGCTGAAACAAGAAGACAGGTGTTACCTTGGTCATCCTCAGCTGGAAATGTGTATGTCGGGCAACTCAAATTTTTCACAACCGTTTTGTGACTAAAAAAGTTTCTTGAGTGTTAGTTTGTGGGTTACAAGTAAATTTTAACAAGTAGGTAAACTTGCAAATCTCGAATCTGTGAATAATGGGAATTGACTCTAAGCATGTATATATGCGTGTACATGTACGTATATGTATATATGTATACACACATATACATATATGTTTATATGGAAGGTCAGAGAGTTTAAGGTTCCATATGCTTCACATGTACTGCTTAAAAGATATGAAAAGGGGTAGATGCGGTGGCTCATACCTGTAATCCCAGCACTTTGGGAGGCCAAGGAGAGAGGATCACTTAAGCTCAGGAGTTCATGATAAGCATGGTTCATATGATGAAATGCTGTCTCTACTAAAATACAAAAAATTAGCCAGGCATGGTGCTGGTGACCTATAGTTCCAGCTACTTGGGAGGCTGATGCAACAAAATAGCTTGAACCCAAAAGGCAGAGGTTTCAGTTAGCCGAGATCATGCCACTGCACTTCATCCTGGGCAATAGAGCCAGACTCTGTCTCCCCCGTCCCCCACAAAAAAAATATATACGTATATGAAAAGGCCTTTTGAGAATTATACTAGCATTCTGTCTACCATTAGTATTGCTGACAGATGCAAGATTATGAGGAGGAAAAAGAGGGACCCAAGAGATAACTCCAACAAGAGGAAGAAGTTTCTGGCCTAGGGAAGTAGATTGGCCAACAGTGAGAGAACCTCAGAAAAAGGTGGTCATAACTGGCATAGCTCGTAGAGGTTTTTGACCTAGAGAGAAATAATTTGTGACTTCTAATGTAAATAAAATGTGAAATATAAAGGATGGTACAATACTATTAATCACACTTGTTCTTACATGGGTAAAACAATTTTTTAAGAAATGTAAGTGTAATTCAACCTACAATTTAGAAAACAAAGATCATATTAAGCACCTGAAGTTCAAGAACTGTAAAGGAAAAACAAGTCTGATATTCCTATGGTAACTCTAAAGAAGAATATTATAGTTTCACCATATGAATTTCTGTGACCAGTACATTGTTATATGAGGCCACTCTCTTAATTTACCAGAATCACTGGTTATGACCTTCATACATTACAAAATGTTCAGAATCTCAGTTATTTTACTTACTTAACTGCAATCTTTCACTTACTCCTTCATTCCAAAATATTTATTGAGGACCTTATCTGAGTCATGTTCATTACTAGACACTGAATACATGGACAGTTGTCAAGGATACAGACATGATCCCTACTTTTCTGATGCTTAAGATCTGGAGGAGAAAATACACAATGTCATAATCACCCAACTAAATATCTACTTGCAAAATGAGATTTAAAGATCTATAACTGAAATGAATATACTTTAAAAAAGACTATGAGGGAGACTCAATTGAAATTGTAAAGTCAAGGAAGTTTTTTCTAAGGAAGGAAATTTAGACTGATATTCAAGTGACAAAAAGGCAAAGAATGGAGAGTAGACTATTCTGGCAGAGGACTAACATTTAAGGAGTCTTTGTAGTAAGAATGGAAGGAGGAGCAGTGTGGCTGGCATGTAATGATCATGGGTCAAGTAGGGACATAAATTTGGAAGGGTCATGTTAGTCAAGAAATCTCTGGGTTTTACTTTAAATGCATTGGAAAGCTATTGAAAGCTTTAAAGATGAAAGATCTATTAAAATTAAAATGTCAACATTAAGTAATAGACTGTTGACTGCGCAATGGTGAAAAGTTGATTGGGGGAAGAAATGGTGAATTTGAGGTTTCTAGGCTTAAGTAGTCCAGGCAAGCAATGAGGGTGGCTTAGATGAGGGTATTGACAAAAAAATGGATGGAAGTGATCAGATTTCAGGTGCACTTGGGAAAGTTAGATTCTCTGAGCTTCACTTTTATCCACGTTAAATAAGAGTAGATACTTAATTGGGATATTAGTGATAAAGGAGATAATTGTAACATTAGTTTTTTGTGTTGTTGTTTGTTTTTTGAGATGGATTCTTGCTCTGTTGCCCAGGCTGGAGTGCAGTGGCATGATCTCAACTCACTGCAACCACCCTCTCCCAGATTCAAGTGATTCTTCAGCTTCAGATTCCTGAGTAACTGGGATTACAGGTGTCCGCCACCATGCCCAGCTGATTTTTGTATTTTTAGTAGGGACAGGATTTCATCATGTTGGTCAGGCTGGTCTTGAACTCCTGACCTCAGGTGATCCACCCACCTTGGATTCCCAAAGTGCTGAGATTATAGGTGTGAGCCACCGTGCATGGCCTAATGTTATTTTTAATAAGAAATTCTGTTTAACTGGGAAAATAAGGACATTCATATACTGTCTCAAACTTTTTAAGAAGTAACTGCTCTCTGTCTCAGCAGTAGTAGATCTTGGTCCTGGTTCCTCAGAACTCATGGTCATCTTGGTATACGATATCACAATCCATCTGTCCTAGAGAATATTTTCCTTTGACTTTGATTCTCCATGGAACAGTATCACAGCTTATACATCTATTCATTATGGATTCATTAGAAAATACATATTAATATTTACTAAGCCTCTATAATGTGACAGGTACTATGCTAAATATTTCAAACATATTTAATATCATTGTTTCAACTATTGAAATAAACTGAGGCTAAAACACATGAATTAATGTGCTAAAAGCCACAGATGAGGTTAAATTCCAGGTCTGTCTAATTCCAATATTCATGCTCTTTTCACAGTATCAACCCAATTTAGAGATTCCTACAGTGACTGGGCTTCACGTAAGATAGAGTTGCCTGGTTTTTGGCTGATTAAATGGCTGAATTATCCACTTTTGTAGTCTCCTAATGTCCTGGTACCAAATGGTATCTATCTGCTTTTGAATCCTTCCTCCAATTCCACCAATATTAAAATATTCTTCATTTTTATATCTTTTAGACATGGCTAAGCAAAATTTTGGTGATATCTATGCTTTTTTTTTTGAGTTTCATCTGGCTCCAGGTTTATACGTATTCAAATATTCATGCATCTATCACCAAAGTAACAGAGCACTGACTGTTTCTTCATATTTGATGTGCCTTGTCCTGTCCGACAGGTGGAAGGGTGTTCTGAAATCATCTCGCTTTTTTGCTGCTACTGAGCTTCTTTAACACTTAAATTAAGGACTATTGACATCTACATAAAACGTTAGCCTATCTCAACCTATAGTCTAGTTTTTTAAATATATTTTAAAGGCATAAATAAAAATATGCTTTAGTTCAATTCAGTAGTAGTTTACTAAACTTCCATCATGTGTAAAACACTCTAATGCAAAGAAATAGAAAAATAGCAAAATTATTTCTCTCTAGTACCTGGATTTCTACATATTCCTCAAAAAAGAGTCTCTGCTCAACAAACTGAATTGAATTTATGCCATGGGGAAGGAATTTTATCTATCCAAGTACTGATTTTAAAAGATATATAAGCATAAAAGAAAATTAAAAAAAATCAATTTTAAAATAGTACTTGATTAAATTAGTTAAAACTGTTAAAACAATCTGAACTTTGAGAAAATAGCCTCAATTATTAGTGTATTCTAGAAACTTTACTGAATGACACTTGAAGCAACTTATCTGTACTATAATGTGTTATGCTGATGCCTTCAAGCTAAATCCTAAATCCTTGGATTTGATTAGAAACATCAGGCTACCGTAAGTTAGAAGACTAAATATGTACTCTGCTGGAAAATGAAGGGAGTGGCTCCAGCCCTGGCTAGGTCAGCCAAGAGCTAAAGGGAGGAGAAAGAATGGAGCAGAAATCCAAATTTATTAAACCATATTGTACACATTTAAAAAGCATATTTTATGGTCTTTCTTTCAGGTAGAAAGAAGAAAAATCTGGTAACAATTTACACTGATGTTTAGACTCATCCACAAGAGTGTTTTTTAATTTGGATTAATAATTTATCAAGTTTTTACTTATTTAATCAAGTTTTATTAATATAATTTTAAATTTAGACCTGTGACAGGAGACTCAGTTTCTTTGTCTCTATGTAACATGGGCTCAAGTCTTATTATTTCAGCCACTGCTGATGTTCTGTGTTGACATTAACACCTAAATCTCCATGTTCCAAGACCCCCTTGTTTGCCTGCAAGAATATTGATGCCCATGAATCACTTTGACTTGTAATTTTCCCCTGGGAGCAGTGGAGCTGGGGTTGATTGGCTCAAGTCCCCTGCAGATCCACAGATACTGTATTTCTCTGGGGTCATCGCTAGAAGAGCATTGGCCATTGTAAATCTCGGATATCAACTTCTACCTTCTTTCTGCTTTTACAAAGTAAGAAAGAGCAGATTTTCCATGTTATATCTAGTTAGGATATCCAATAAAAATAGATTAGGATGAAGAATATTACAGAAATTTTTGAAACTGTTTTTTCAATGCTTGCTTGTTGGCTGAGTTAGACCTGTGTATCCAGTCCAGTTTTCCAAATTTCAATGCTCATGGTGCCCAGTGCATTTTTGTGAGACCATTTTTGTCACCTAGGATCTGGTGGGGCTGGAAATGTACCACTCCTGAGTAGAAGTGAAGAACTATTTTTGGACTTTAAAGTAGATGAGCAATATCCTTTCTAATGACGTGAGAAAACAACAGTCTTCTATAACGTTCAACTTAGTAAATAGATCCTAAACCAAAGTTACTTCCATTTTAAAAGGTTACAGTCCTGAACAGATCTTTCAAATTGTAGACCGAGCCTCTATTTTCTAGCATTCAAATGTGATGCCAAGGAAGTTGGGTTAGAATTAGCATATCTCACGAATCTGCACTGGGTCTTCCTTCTCTCTTCCAGCTGTCCTTCTTTCTATATTGGGCTCACCATTCTGATCCTCTTCTTTGGTTGAGTTTTCTCTTGGATGCACCTTTCTTTCTCCAGGCAATCTGGACTCCACAGAAATAAAACCAGTCTGTGAAAACAGAATATGTTTGTGCTACAGTTTACATTACCTCAAGTCATTCAGCCAGGAGAACCATCACTACTAACATACATTAGTGTTGTAGGACTTTCTCCTTAGTTCAGCAAAAGTCGGGGTCCATGTCACATGGCCAGGAAATATTAGGTTCACAGACACTTTGAAGGGAGAGAAAAATGGATTTTTTGGATGATAAGGAAAAAAGGGGAAACGGGGACTCTCTGCAAAGCCAAAGTCCTGCTAGCTGGCGTCCCGCCTCACAGATTGAATCCCAGTTACCACCCAAGAATAGGAGAGGCTGGGCTCCTCCCTCCTGCAAACTGCAAGAGCTTTCTGAGGCTCCACCCTGTTTTCCCGGTGTGCAGACTGATCAGAGTTTCTCTTGGGACCCCTCTACACTTGGATGTCTCATGAGAAGATATAAATAGCGAAAAGCAGGAATGGTATATCACCTTGTTCCATTCATTTTAGGATATTGGTGTCAGTGTGGTAGTCAGGATTGAAGAGGTATTGTTGCAGTGCCAGGGATAGATAATGAAAGTCACAGAAGCTGAGCAATCAAGTACGTGACACATTAAGATGTGGGCAGCTAAGAAAAAGGTAAGGAAACACATGGAAACAACATAAGAAAATGTCATGTGTCAGGTGCAGAATGTCAGGTGCAGAATTTCATAATGTCAGATGCTATTATAGAATGTGTAAATATAAGAACTATTTTGATGTACCTTACGAAGATGTCTCATTTAATAGAAAGTTATGGCTTCTTTGACCCATGATTTAATAGATACTAATTTTCAGAATGTGCCTAATTAGATATTTTTGGATTATATTTACATTTATCTTCTTTTCAGCAAAAGGTCAATCTGTTATTCTAGGAATTAAACAAGTTCAGCTCAGAGAAGGAAGTTAAGATCCTTCTATAGACTATTGAAAAGGAAGAAAATATATCTTCAGAGTATTTGAAACCCTTAGGACTAAACACAGGCAGTCAGACTTCAAGTAAACACTCATAAATACACTCCCTTTTCTAAGTCAAATGAAAAAATGTGGGTAAAATGCTGATATATTGTACACAGTAAATGTTCAATCAATGTTAGTCAATTTTAAATTGGTAGATTAAGTGATTCATCTGAATTTTTGATCTACTGAAAGCTGAATATTATGGCAGCTTTTGGCCTTGTTTTCTAGTGAGCATTGCTAAAGCAGTAAACTCAGAGTTCAGCTCACTTCTATATGTTAAGCTCACCACAGTTAATAAGTATGATAGATTGCAAATGTAGCTACATACCATTCCTCTCCCTGGTATCCACACTGTCTTTGCCCTATAATCCTGAGTACTCACCCACTCTAATGCTGGGCTTGACCATGTGACTTCTTTTAGTGAATGGGACAATAACAAATGAACAGAGACTTGGAAATGATTATGCTTTGGGGATTGTCTTTTCTAGTTGCTCATGGAACTCTATAACCACTACTCAGGTTAAGTAAGCCCAGACCAACCAGCTAGATAAAGAGAGACCCATGACCCAGTCACCACTGTTGTACCAGCCAGCTTCTAGGTATCCACTGGGACTATGGATGAGATCATTCTAGATCAGCCAGCCCCATTAAGTTTCTAGGTAATAACTGATGAATGTATGAGATTAGCTCAGCTCTTTGGAAGAGCCCCTCATGAAATCCAGCCCATATTACAGCCTGATGAATTGTGAGCTAAATAAATAGTTGTTTTAAGCCACTAGCATTCAGGGTGACATATTACTCCCTCAAACTAACAGATAGAATAAGAAAATGGAATCCCAATGAACCTTTATTGATACTATAGTTTGACTGAAATGAAAGAGAAATTATGTGGAAATTTGGCATTATTGGATTAATAAAATAGCATGGATATACATTTTGAGGCAGTCATATCTATATTCTGATCTATATTATCAGCTTTGGTATTACATGGGATCACGTCATAGGCAAATTATTACTATTTTCTTGCTAAAATTTTTAAGTGGCTATGGAGTTGAATATGCAAATTATCAATGCACAGGTGACCGCTCATTCTTGGAGTTATTTAAGGTCATCTGGCTTTGTAGTCAGTCTTACTTTTGAAGCTGGCAGAGCTACAGCTTAATGTAAATTAGCAACTGAAAACTATTAACTTCCAAGCCTCAGCAGATTTTTATCTGGCAAAACTTCTTGGAGTGAATGAAGAAAAAAAAAAATGACATAGGAAATCCTGCCAGTCTTGGGAGAGTAGATGCCTTTCAATATGACAGTCTCAACCCTCTGTACGGGGTGGGTTGATTTCCTTTGGATATGTCCTATTTTTAGAGGGATTGTTACAGACTCTAAAATGTTGACTGCCATGTAATAGTATAATTGAAATGGAGAAAGATTGTTGTACTGGACTAGCCAGCACTGTCAGCATTTCAATGTGTTACATATTTGAATATCAGCCAATGATCATATTTTTCTAGGTGAGCAGGTGATGCATTTTACTAATGTTAGAATAAGGAATTCTATCTCTGTAACATAGCAATACTAAAACAAAGCAGAGTGATATCTATTTTAAATAATCTAATTCATACCAGTCTAGAGAAAATCACTTTTTTGTAATATATAAAATGCATACAGCAAAAGCTGGATATAATAATTAACTCTTAGACATTTTAATCATTGACCTAATTCTAATTCCCATAAAAACATGTTACTTTGCAAGACAGTGTCAAATGATTTTCTGTTTTAGTTTCCATGTGGAAAAATATTTTTTCAGAAGACTAAAGGCATTAGCTGAGGTTTCTATAATACTCAAAACACTTGAGAATAGTATGACACAATATGTATGATCAAATAGATTTTTCAGTGTCTTAAAATTGTTAATAATTGTTTATATTTTCATTATGCCTATCAAGATACCCTCTAGTAGCTCAAAATATTTCTTTGTTAAATATAATTATATATATTTGTTAAGCATAGAGGTAGAATGAAGTCTATTTGACCTGGAAACTGCATGACTTAGGGACTCATTGGCCAAGGAAATTGCAATTGTCAGTTGGTGAGAATATATTTACCATCTGTCATCTTCTGTGTTTCTGCCTGGCACTGCCCACTAGAACATTCAGAGTGGCTTTTAGCATTAAAATTATTTTCTAGTTGTGATCTTCCCGAGTCAGTGTTTTTCCAACTATCACCATGCATACCTGTTAAATTTATCATTTCTGCTAACATGGCTTTGGTTGGGGTAAAGGACTTGGACACAATTATTTATACATAGCAGAAAACATGCCAGGAGCAGATGGATAGGTGGGGCCATTGTTACCAGTAGATTTAAATAAACAAAAGTGGTAGGAAACTTTTAAAAAATGTTTAAGGAAAAACAGCAGTTTGAGGACAAGCAGCAGTTTGGGAACCAGCTTTTTATTCACTGAGCTGTAAAGTATGAGTGTGTACAAATAATAGCCAAACTTTTAATAAATGAAATTAATGCAACTGTTCCATGAATTAAGTTGACTCTATTTGTTAACTGCCTTGGATACTTTCATTAATAACAATGTTGATGTTTCACTGTTAAATTGCCCAAGGGAAGAATTTCAAGAAGTAGTAAATTATGCTCGAAAAACTAGCAGAAATTACTCTTCATAATACAGTATTATCTCGGGGAGGGGGGAGTGTTGTACAGTATGCTGATTCTATTCTGTAGTATTAGGGTTTTATCTAATACTACATTCATTAATACTTTAAAAATATTTACATAAATCATGTTTAAGCCCAACATAATATAAATAGGTGTATAAAACCTTAAAGTGATATTTTCTATTGTTTCTTTTCTCAGAGAGCATTACGAGCATATTTAAATAACACTAAAGTTATAGCTGATAAAAATTCATGAATTATTATTTACTCAAAGTAAAGTTGACCTGGTCTGCTGCTGTTGCTCACACCTATAATCCTAGCACGTTGGGAGGCCAAGGCAGGTGGATCACAAGGTCAGGAGATCGAGACCATCCTGACCAACATGGTGAAACCCTGTCTCTACTAAAGATACAAAAATCAGCTGGTGTGGTGGCACATGCCTGTAATCCCAGCTACTTGGGAGGCAGAGGCAGGAGAATCGTTTGAACTAGGGAGTCAGAGGCTAGAGTGAGCCAAGATCACGCCACTGCATTCCAGCCGGGTGACAGAGGGAGATTCCGTCTAAAAAAAAAAACAGTAAAGACCCAATTATTTAGGTGCCATAGTTGACATCAACTACCATAGCTAACTTTATTATTTTGTGATACCAAATGATGTCAACAGCTGTTGAGAACAGTAGAAACTGCATTGATTACACTCTTTTATGTGTATTTCTTACACAAACATTTCAATTACACAGCACACAATAAGGAAGAGAATACAAGTAATTATATTATTAATGTTTTTCAATGAAGAAAACCAAATAATTGACAATAAGCAATTATTTAAATAATTTTAATTTTAAAACATAGTTCTCCATATGTCTATATATCTTCATGTGACATTAAAACTGGACATTAAAATTGGAAACATCAGAATCCATATATATATATATATATATATTTACCCGATTAAATCATAGTTTCTATTACTAGTCTTCCTGGATTCAAATCCAAGCACTGACATTTGTCAGTTGCATGACCCTTAGAAAATCTCTTATTTTTTTTTTTTTGTCCTAAATATCCTCATGTGTAACAGGAAGGTAATAATATTCCTTATTTCATGGGATTGTTGAGATGGTTAAATGTAAAGTGCTTAGCAGAGTGCATCGAGCTTCAGTTTTCTACTGTCTGTAAAGTGTCAATATTCATAGAATGAATGTGTATTAATGAATTCAGCACAGCCCTAAGTCTTATTTTTATATTATACCTTCCTCATCCATTTGTTTTGTTTCATCCAGTAAACTCAAGAATAACTAGAATTACCTGATTTGTCTTGGGATGGTGCTTCCTTTCCTGTAAGTCTTTTTTCAATATCTTTATATACTTCATTATTCAGAGAGGTCAATCCCTGATCAAATTGTTTTAGATAAGCACATGCTTCTATCATGTTGTATCCTGTGGTTATTCTGTATTTTTAATAATACTTATTATTTAAATATTGACCTTATTTGTCATTTATTTACTAACTCACTGTTTTCTTTGTTTCATACTACCCTGTATTCCCTGCATCTAGAACACCACCTATGGAGTTGGTGCTCAATAAGTATTTGTGGAATAACTGAATGAAAACATGTCCATGTCCCCTCATTGCTTCCTCAGCCCCAAATTTTATATCTTTTCTACTACTCACAGCTTTATCATATCTCTATCCTGTATGGACATTTGAACTGGGCTGATGGAAATTTCATCCTCTTCTGAATAGTACTTGCTTCATCATCAATTTCCCCCTATACAAAAGAGATTATGTGATATTGTATTATATTATGTTCTTGGAATTGAATAGAACACAGAGGTTCTATTCATGGATTTTAAGTAAAATTGTAGGAAAGACAGAGAAATGCACAACATGATTTACTTATTCAAAATTACTTAAGCACCTCCCAACTTTTATTAATGTTGGCAAATGGGACTTTTTCTGCTCATGGCAGAGAATTGCATGCCAATAGTGCCCACTAAATGTGTGTAATATGGTAGCCCTTCCAGGGAATACTGTGATTTACAAGACATACGATGTTCTGCCATTAGAAATAAAGAATTTAGAATTTAGAATTTAGAGGAGAGAATGAAGACAGACCTGAAATATAAGTAAAATCCGAAAGTGCCATGTTAGAAGTATAGAGAATTATGAGAATATAAAGACGGCAATATTAAGACACTCCAGAAATGAGGCAATGCTATTCTAGGGGAGCACTGTTTATTCTCATTCCTGAGGGATAAGGAGGAGAAGCCAGAATGTTCCTCATGTGCCCAGGGCTGGGCCTGACACACCAATACTAATGGCAGTGGTATTCCTGAGGGACCCAGGCACTAATTGTGCAGTTTTGCAACACATTGACTGCATATATAGAGGGAGAGAGACATCACTCACATATGGTAACTCTGGTGCCTAGCAATATCCTTATAAAAAAAATCCTGGGAAATTGCCAGTGACCAGGTGCCTCCCCTTAGGACATTGCCTGGCAGTACCCACTAACAAGAAGAATGGTGTAAAAGAAACTGAGAACTTACAAGATAGCTTATGAGGACTTCCAGAAATAACTGGCCAACATTTTCAGACATTGCACATGAGGAGCGGAGTGAAGTTTTGCCATTATGAGTGAGTCTGTGGAATTTGGGCATTAATATTCATGAATCCTCATCTGAACCCACAAGCTGGTGAGACTGGCAGCCATTGTGGGTACCTTGATATAACTGAGAGGATGTATTCCTATGACTTTTTAACTTAGGTCCCCCTTGATACAACATGTAAGTAACATACCTTAATTTGGGGATTTTTTGAACATGGAGATTTCTTTATGGCTCCTCAACCCTCATACCTCCAGGAGATGGCTAACCTCTATATTACCCTCGTTTAATCCAGGTTGCACTATAACCTTCTCTTTCCTGCAGAGAGGCACACAGGTCCCTCTGAATGGTTTTCACTTTGGGGGCTGAGGTAACACTTTCACAACTTCTAGATTTTATGGATTGTGAACCTCAGAAATATAAGAGCTGCTCATGAACAAAAGAAGCATCTGGGATGCTGCTTTTCCTCCTTGTCTGCCATATCCCCACACTAAGCAAGGGATAAACCTGAAGCTCTCCCAGTCTCCATAATACACAGATTGATTCTGCGAAAGAATTATAGCTTTATTTTCAGATGAATTGTGAATCAAAATATCGCTAGGATATGATTTAACAATATGTTTATAAAGAAGGATCTATACAACAGCTATGCCTTTGAGTTTCATCTCTGTTAGGTTATCTGTGTATCTCACTCATTCTTTTTAAAGACAGATAAGAGTCACCCTGTCATGCTGACATGAGGACAGTACATAAAACAAAGACTGGTTATCATAAATTGGCAGCATGGACTGTTCTTCAATGAATTCAATTCATTTAATTAATATTTATCAAGAGCCCAGATGGAGCCTGGCAGTCTGTGAGGTGCCAGCCACTCCCACCCTCACTGCCTTTATGCCATCTGCTGCACATGTGAATGGCAGGAAACCCACCACCTCAGGATGAGAGAATGTGTTCCCAGGTCGCCTTTCTGCTGCTTCCAACTCCCTCTCTGTATCTGGTTCCTCACATGGCTTGAGCTTATATATAAACTATACCCCAAGATATAGGATTCAAAGTTCTAAAATATGCTTTGTCTACAGGATAGTTGAATGTTAAGGCTTTAATTTTTTTTCCTCCTTTTGTAGTCTGGTGCATCCTAGATTTAATATAAATGGGTTTGCGTGATCCCAGTGATTTATGGAAACAACTATGAAATGGTTTCTCCACAGAATCGTGGTAATCAGGAAATTTATTATAGAAAATATACTGAGTATAAGAGCATCATTCTTAACCAGGCATCTCACTGAGACAACATCCAAACCTTTGTGTCTTTTCAAGTTGTATGAATAGTTACAAAGTTCTGTTCTAAAGCAACCCTCAGGCCTGGTCCTCCTCCCATCTTTCACTTGCTACTCTATAGGTTCCCCTGAAACAGTAACAGGATCCATGCAGTCTGCAGGTGAACAGCCCATCTCCTCAAACGAGCATTATAGTGTTGAAATCATCATCAAAACAAATAATTGAAGGGCCAAACTGTGGCCCTCTAACTCCTTGAATCATTTCTCACTTTTTGTACTCTAACTGTTGAATAAACAGTACTTTTAACCTACTGTGTTTCAACCCTGGAATCCTGAGTTGGCACCATCCTCTGCTGTCTCCGCTCCAGCGATAGCCGTTCAGCATCAGACCTGTTGATGTTGTTTTTCCACAATTCTGACTCCGTCCTGGGACTGCCTCCTACTGGGGAACCCTGGTTCTGTCTCTGCCAGAGTTACCCCGCCTCCCATGGCCAGCACCCTTTGCTCCATTGCTTCCAGATTTTCAGCGCTGCCCCACCTGGGCCATGCTCCTTCTTGTTGCCATTACCTTCCAAGGTTTGTTCCTCTTTTTTTCTGATGAATCGTGCTTGACGGGAAATCTTCTTGTAGGGTTTAGTGTTTCTTTCCCATTTTTCTCACAGAAGAGGATCCAAATGAATTGGCTACTCATTAAAGCTATCCCACACTATGTATCTAACATTCTTTGCTCCATAGAGGGAGGGGCTTTAAGGTTAGGTGGATGAAAGATTGAAGGTAACAGTTTCCATTTCCCACTCTCAGCATTTCACCCTCAACCTCTCTCAGGAGTGCAATCAATTTAATCATGGCACCCATGAGGAAAGGAACAATAATTGGACTTTTTTCTCATGAGAAAGAGAAACAGCAAATTCTTTCCAGGATTTTTTCTGTTACTACTGGCAGATCCTATTTTCAGTTGTCCTACCCTTTGAATCACCCGATATTCTGTAGAAAGAATGTTTCCTTAACCAAAACCAGTCTTGCCCAGGTTTCCAGGAATCCATGTAAATACTTTTGATATAATCCTTTTCCTTCCATAGCCTCTTTCTCAGGAATCAGACTTTCTAGGAATGAGAAAAGGAAATTTTCACTAAACCTCCATGTTTGTATTTTCATTCATTGGTTGAATGGTCATGTTTATTTTACTACAATGGCCAATGCGATGTTAATTCCTGTGAATAATTCCTCGTAATGTGTTAATGTGGAAAGAGGCAGGGAGGTTAACTGCTTATTCATAGACACTTAAAGCAGAAAAAATATTTAAAATAAAACCTAAAGATTTTAATCAAACATTTATAAATATTTTGAAACAACTATTTAAGAGAATTATTTTAGAAATAGTCATATAATCATTTTGATGACTAATTTAATGTATAAATCATTAGAGGATGCTAATATAGATCTTTTCAATCCCAATATTCAAACATCACCTAATATATTTTGAAATTAAAATATCTGTAGCTCTACAAATTTTCTGTACTCCAATGCAAAGTTGTAAACCCATGGAATAGACAAACTTTAAGATCATGTCTAAAGCTGTGATATAAACAAATATTTACAATAAAGAAACACTCAAGGCATCTCATAAAATATTTCAACTTAAGCAAGTACTAAATAAGCATTATCTGTGTTGTACAAGTTCATTGGAATTGAGTGTAAAATTCATGAATTAAATGAAATATGTGTGTTATCTAAAGTAGAAGTGATATGCACAAAGTGAAGGACATATCAGGAAGGTGACTATTTAAATGTAATTGATAACAATATATCAATAATAATTGCATTTCATAACCAAATTGGTATTTTATGCAGATACATTTTTCAACATCATGCTTTAAATGAGAAAAGCAATTATATATAAATGATATAGAAGGTTAAAGTTCAGATGTCAAGTGGTTTTAAAATGAGTTTCAATTTGTTATTGCGCCAATAGCTAGAGTTATTTAGACTTTGAACAAGGTTTTTATTCTATACTCAAAGTAAGAAAATTGTGAACTTCCAGTAAACTTGATAACTCTGGTTTTGTCCCTTTACAAATGCAACATTTTATACAGCACTGAGTATTTTATTCACAAAATAAAAACATTAAAAAAATTAGCAACTATTCTTCTTGAATATACATCCTTCTACCAAACTTCTGAATTGTATTGAGTAAATGGTAAGGAAGACTCGCAAGACCAAAGAAACAGACTAAAGAGAAAGGAAGAAATACATGAATTTGGGATGTTTGATCTCAGAGGACAAACACATCTAGAACATACTATTTGTAAATAAATTTATTTTATAAGGGGACTTAAACCAAATAACATTTTTTGAAAGAGAGAAGACTGTTCTTATCTTGAATGAAGTGGATGACACACCTTTTAAAAGGCATTTTTCACTGATACTTTAAAACTTGCAAAAATGTAGCATTAATGTTATTTTGAAAACAGTATTAAGATTATGAGTTAATAGAGTTTTCTCTTCATTTCAAAAAACCCCACATATTATCTAGTTATATTTTTTTCATAGTTTATTTTTTGAACCACTTCATTTCTTTCTTAAAGGTGTAAAAAATAAAATAAGACTAAAAGAGTTTGAAAAAAAATTGGTCCAGAGGGACCCAATAACAATATCTCACCTAAAAAAGGAAAAATATTACAAATTAATCTAACATTTCCATGAAATTTAAAAGATATATATTCACACACACACACACACACACACACACACACACACACACACACACGCCAGACACACCACAAGAATATCTGACGAACACACATTTGTTTTTCTGAATTGCTCCTCCTTCTTTAGTAGAACTGAATGTATTATAGACTTCAAAACTTAAAGGGTAAAATTAAATATATTTATTAACACAATTGGTTGGCCTAGTGCAAATGTAATTATGATTTTTAAAAACCTAAATGGCTAAACAAAAACAGAGAAATAAAAATTTATACAATAGAAATAAGGTGTACCAAAGTATATGGGAGCAAGAAATAGAGATTGTCCAATGTTCTTCCACTTTTTAGTTTTGCACTGAGTTAAGCCCATAAGTCTAATATACATGTATATTTACTACTCTCAGGAAGGATCCCAAATGTCTTTGTTCCAGACTATTGGTTGGCCTTAAATTCCCATAGATGGATCTTTTCCGTATGAGCTGTTCAATAGAGCTACTTAAAGAAGGCCCAAGGCTCCAAATCTGAAAGTGCAAATGCATTTAAGTTTCCTTAAATATGCTAAAATACAAGTTAAACAAAAATATCTAGTTAACTTAGATATATGAGACTTAGAATGATCTCTACCTTTGCGTTAAGAATTTTCATCTACTTACAATTATAAAAATTATGACATGAATTATTGAAATGTAACAAAGATGGAGTAGCTACTAATGTAATGATTAACTTTATAAATCTTATTCTGAATGCAATGTATTTGCATGTGCAAATATAATCAGAATGTAGAGTTTTAAGGTTTTTTTTTAGGTGATATTTAATCACAAGGCCAGATACTAAGTGATAAGATCAGATAGTCATTGATGAGACCAGTATACTTTTTAGCAGTTGACATCTCTGTGGAGGCAATATATTCTCATAATTTATGAAATTTGAAATCTTACACAATTCAAAATTACTTTATCAAAGGATCATCAGCATAATAATATGTATTGGTAGAGAATATTCAAGTATATTTATCCAAGCAAATATTTTTCACTCATTTCCTAAACTAATTAAGAACCTAAGAAATTAAGTTTTTGAGGCAAAAAATAAACATAGGATACTTCTTTTACAGTTTATTGGTTACTATTAATATAACCATTATTAGTAGTTCAAAACAGATGTTTCCCCACATTTTTTGGTTATCTGGCAATTTTTAACTTTTCCTTTTACCGCATAATTGTACTTCTTGAGTTTTAAATTTGTATTGGCTCCTAAACTCCTGAAGAATCCATCTATAAAGCAAAGCAGAGCCACAACCTACACCCCACCCAGTGAAGGAATTTTTAATATGGGTTTAGAGTGCTTAATGCTTCACTTTGTCATCACTTCATATCACTGATAGATAATATTTGAAATGTTACTCTTTTGAAGAAATACGAGAACCTATCCAGAATAATGAATAAGTGTCAGTATCTCAGCATCCTCTAGAAAATGTGACTATCGTCTCAATTAGATTTTTTCCCTGGTGCTCAAAGCACACTAGGGCAAGTGTGTTAGCAATTCTTATGGCATCCAGTATGCAATGAGGTTGCAATGGTAGTAATTAAAATACAGTGGAAAGCAAATAGAACTTAAATAACTATATGTATGCAATAAATCCCCCAATTGCTTTGATCTCCTTAGTCATTGGCAATTAGAAAAATTGGACCCTTTGCTGGGTGCAGTGGCTCATGCCTCTAATCCCAGCACTTTGGGAGGCCAAGGCAGGTGGATCACTTGAGGTCAGGAGTTTGAGACCAGCCTGGCCAACACGATGAAACCCTGTCTCTACTAAAAATACAAAAATTAGCTGGGCATGGTGGCACATACCTGTAATCCAAGCTACTCAGAAGGCTGAGGCAGGAGAATCACTTGAACCTGGGAGGTGGAGGTGAGCCAAGATCATGCCACTGCACTCCAGCCTGGGCAACAGAGCAAGACTTTATCTAACAAAAAAAGAAAAGAAACGAAAGAAAAGAAAAGCAAAAAGAAAAGTTTGACCCTTAATGAGGCAAGAGAAGAAGGATACCTCAGGAAATATTGCAAA